>JAGGAU010000306.1:0-15993 GCA_017657275.1 Termitomyces sp. T108
GTTTCTTCTTTCTTTAGAAATGATACTATCATAGCGTCATATATTACAAAGTACGTATATATTTTGCTCCATATGTTTAAGACATTAGGGGTATTTAAAATCTCCTATCCTGAAGTTTGAATTATCTTTTGATTTCTCGAACTTCAGGTATGTAACTTTACCTCTGTCTTATTCACATTTAACAAATATTATCTTTTGATTTCTCAAACTTCAGTTATTCAATATATTAAATTGCGCTATACTATGCTGCAACAACTTTGCTCCCGTTGGATGCGTGTTATGTTCTTTGTTTCTTGACCAGTATCGTTGATCCTGGATTGTACCTTGCTTTGCGTCGAATATGTAAGAGTGAGTGATCATTGATCATCAATAACTAAAGGTATGTAGCATTGTATGGGTGGAGTGAGAGAAGAATAGAGTCAGGTGACCGTTCAGTCTGACGTTCGGCATTCATCCCGTCTTTCTGCGAACTTCCTTTACTACTTATGCCTTGCAGCTGCCCTAAACCAGCGTTTCTTTATCACTTCTTCAAGGCCACTCCTTTTGACTCGCAAGATTAGATCAAGGGTCAAACAGTAAAATTTTAAACGTTCAACGTCAAGGTTCCGAATGACACGTGTCATGATTCTTGATTTAATTTCACCCTTCCTTCAACTCCACCATTCACACCTGACCCTCACACCCTTTACCGGCCAGCAAGCCGGCTTAATATCCCCCCACTTTACCAGGCTAACACTGCGGGAAGTGGCCGAAAATTCTCAAGGAACTAGTTATATTATATTATGTTTATTCTTTCCATAAAGTTCTACAATCCTGTGCATAGATTTTGTGATTTTTTTGTCAATATGATCATCTTACTATCCTATTATCCTCAATGTCAATAGTATGTTTAAATTGGTGGTATAATCAATCAATCACGTCCACTCATATATTGATGAAATTGATCAATTAACCAGAAAACAACAACTAATGATATTATGTTCTTATTTAGGGAATTGATGTTGGATGTATCCTGTTTGAAATCTCACAATCAACGACTTTTTACACGTGGTTGTAGGCTGATCTTGTTCAAAATATAATCGATTCATAACACCATTCGCTGATCCCTTTCAGACACTGATAACCATCGAAGGCAAGTGGCACAAGCTCATGATCAGAGGTCAAACTAGTAGTAGGAGATCGACAACATCAATCTATCTTCAGGTGCTAATGAACAGTGTGGATGAATGAAGGGAACAATGAAGCCAAAGAGTCAAGAAGTCGGCATGTCACTATCACAGAAAGGAGTCTAGATTGTAATTTTGATGATAACGTATCAAAGGGCTTTAGTTGTATATCAATTTCTATACATGCGGCAAGGGCTACCATAAAAGATCTCTATCACGCTAGCGGCCAAAGAAATAATTTCCATTCGCAGAAATATTCTAAGTTGAAGTAAAGAATCTGAAGAGAGATCAATGGCGAGATCTACAATTGCATTTTGGGATTACTCACTCAACAACATCATTGCCATGAATCAGCGAGTAAGTTTCATCACTCGGCTGTAAGGTCCAATTGATGAACTGTTGATGGTGTGAAACAAGCCATTCCTGACGATACAAAGAACGAGGCAGATGGGTGACAAAGGAGTCCCTGTTGCTAAATTGTGGATTTGCTGCATTATAATGACGAATTCTTGGATGATCACCCCTAGACGGACCATGGCTCCTTCGTACTGCGTTATACACTGCATCGAAGACATGAAGCCAAGCACTGAGCTCGATGGCTCTCCACTTTGGCAGAACCACCTTGTAACGAGGGCGACCAGACGCAACATTATTGTTATGTGCAGCCACTTCATGATCAGACTCGTCACTAGACATGCCGTCGACACCGAGCCGCTGGATAAGTCGAGTGTGCTTGTTGAGAAATGGAACAATCTGTGACACTTCAAGACGTCTGTTGAACAACTTGGCAAGGTATCAGATGGTTAAATTCCTCAAAAGCTGTATGTCTCACCGCCCGTTTCCTTTGGTCTCGCCTGAGGCGCTGGTTATCTTCTGGCTGGGAAACGAGGACACGCATTTTGTACTTCCAGATCAGTGACTTGATTCGTGTGTAGAAGCCGGCGATGATCTCTGCTGCCGTCTTGAAGTTGTTGTCAAGATGATGATACCGGATGAAATCAGCGGCAAAGACTTTGGCTGCTGACCGGTTCCATGCATGGCGTGGTGGCCCGAGCAAGTAGAAGCGGAACTCTGCGGCAGTGCAGCACGGACCTGTGGCATCTTCTCCTCGGATTTCTACGATATCCTCCCAGTGTGTAGCTTCAGTATGGCTCACGGAGGGCGTGAGCAAATCCTGGTTGCCAACAAGCCTCACAAGATGTCCTCGAATATTTTTCTAGCAATAGTCAGTGAGATACGGTGACTGGTCACATCCTTATGACAATGACTTACAGCGAGTTCTACACGATGATTGGGTCTACGTGTCGCATTACACGTGAGCTTTGGAGTAAATCTCAGCGACCCTTGTCGACGAATTTCCGGTACAGCTTGGTGATGAAACGCGGCTCCTAGCCTTGCAAACCCTTGCTCCATCCTCTGGTTGAGGTTGGCAGTGGTTTGGGCCATCTGAAATAGAGTACGCTGTAGATTCTCCATCTGGATGGCTCTGTTTCGGTATCTATTCATTATTGAAAAAAAAAAACTCACAAGATTGTGGCCCGTATCTGCATCACTCTCATCCTGTCCATCAAGTTGAGTTCGTTCCATATCGTCATCAGGATCATCAGCAAATTCATCGGCTGCCGCATCTTCTTCATCGGCAAAATTACCCTGATTATCGTCATCCTATTGATTCTGATACATATTTGCTGTGAGCAGTATGACGTACCTCAAAATCGTCTGTTTCACTTGCCCTATATGCATCTTGATAGTCGTTAATATTGGGGATCCTGCGATGATGTTGAGGATCAAGGATCATTGGGCGGACAGCAGGGCTTGAGTTCGACACTCTCTCGGTATTCTGAAAGCCATTGACAAAATTAGATCTAACAGAAAGAAAAGAAAGAGCAAGGACTCACCTGTACACTGCCTGGTCCCCTCAGGTCGTTTTGGGTCTCCTCCCTCTGATGCACGATAAGAAGTCAATGCCAATTCAACATCTCAAGGCCAACACTGACATCATCATCGTGAGCAGTATCTTCTGGATCGGATACAGATTGGTGACTCTGAGAACGTCTGCGCGGCAATCTACGAGTGCTTCCCACTAGGAGACGTAAGAAGATATGGATAGATATGTGAATACAGACCACGTACCATTGGAAACATGGAAAGTATTCAAACCTTCGATGAGTTCACTCTCATGAGATTGCAATCTTTGACCATTTGCTCGTGAGTCATGAGGCCTCGATCTGGCTCTTGTTTGCCGAAAATTCAAAGGACCTCTTGGAATGAAGGACATGATTGTGATGAGGACCAAAAATGAGATCGTTGGCAAACACCGTACGTATTATTCGAAATTCTTGATGTCTTCCACCTCAGACTGAAAACGTGCCTGCAAACGTGGTGATTGATCGACGATTTATTGTACCATTGGGCAATTTCACGTCCATATGTGGATATCATGATTACTGGTCAAAGATCAGCGTGTACAATGTTGTTCTTCGGCTATATGACACAAGGAAAGGGGATCTTGATTAAGATACAAGGATTTGTGGAACCTTGCAACAAATCAAGTAGATCATTGAATCCGAAAATGGCCCTGAAATCCAACCACAATGAGGCCCCTATAGCTAGCAAGATTTGAAAGGCGTATCTTACATACGTGATCATCTCATGAGCAACTCAGATGTAGTGCGACAACTATATTGCAAGTTTGTAATTATCTTTTCTAGTGCAAAAACCTGTATTTGTATTGCGGAACTATTTGGGAACCATCGGAAAATAATACTAAATCAGATAGCCAACCAATATATGCCAGTCTCGTCAACACGTAATCCACGCGATCCAGCATGTGAGAAAGTAAATTTGACTTGCTTTGGAGTCTGACTAGCCCGTGTAGCAGACTCCCAAATCTTGTTCTTACGGACCCAGACCTGCCTTGACTTATTGAAGGCTTTCTCTGGTTGGTCAGAGACGAGATGAACATAGACATCGCCATCCACAATGCCTTCTCGAAAGATCTGTGGTGGAGCGCTGATAATCTCCGGAGAGAGCGAGGCAAAGAAAGTCATTTCATGCTTCTGATAAGGTTTGCGGAACTTCCTCGTATATAAGAACGTTCGCAATGCTGGAGTATCAGTTGTGACCTCCCTCACTGGACAAACGCCAGAGAACCTGTTGTTACAAATGAATGCTGGTAATGATATCGAGATTTCATAAGTCTCACCAATCACCGTCATCGAGATCTTCAGCTTCTTCATTACTACTGTCATTGTTATCCGTGAGAGGAACTGACTGACTATTGACAAGAGGTTTGAACAACGTGTCATTTGACTATCATTGGAACTCACCGGGGACCAGCACTTGAATGTGAAGCCAGCTGAGCTTGGCGCCGGGAACAATTCGTAGATGCGGAAGGAAGTGGCGTGGAACTGTAGGTTAATTAATGATCTCAGTGAGAATGATCAATCAATGTTTAGAACGTACTGAAACTGGGGTGACATGGGGTAGACACCTTGTGTTCCTTCTTCGTGGTAGAGACCACTTCGATGGCTTCTTGAATAATCAAGTCAAAAGGTGAGATTTGAAGAAGTAAATCAAACAAGATACTGATGATGAATCGAGTACGAAGATCGGGGTCCATGTGACGCCGTACTTTGAGAGTATCCCAATGAAACAGATATAGATCAGAGCTTACCCGAAAAAATGTTGGGTCTCTTGGTCCAAGCCTTGGTATGCAGAAGGAGCTGATCCTTGATCATGCTGGAATTGACCTTTTGGCACGCTGAGGAATTGATCAGTCTGAAAAAAAAGAGAAAAACAATCAATCATCGCTAACAGAGCTGGTCCTGAACTATACATTGAGGCGGAATCAGCATGCTCATCTAGGAGAATAACAAAATTGATAAAGGTCCTACTGAGCTCTTGTTCCAACACTATTTAATCAATCATTAGCACAGGAGAGATGAAAAGCAGAGATGACACCGACGGTGATAAGGTTGTAGCGGGTAGAGGATTTCCCTGGAATCCTTGAGCCCGTCTGTTGCTGAAACGTCAGCAAAAAGGACTGGATGAAGAGCATTATTTTACCTGGAAAAACTATTACCCATGGATGCCTGGTCTGGAGTTTGGCCTTGGTCTCGAAACATCACTGAACTTGCAGCTGGTTGATCGTCACTGATCAAGATACGTGAGAGCCATACAGCTTAGTCAACAACAATAGAAAC
This sequence comes from Termitomyces sp. T108, assembly GCA_017657275.1. NCBI lineage: Eukaryota > Fungi > Basidiomycota > Agaricomycetes > Agaricales > Lyophyllaceae > Termitomyces > Termitomyces sp. T108. Next base: position 5,372 of record JAGGAU010000306.1, read on the forward strand.
GTACAAGGGTGGAGTCGGTGCTTGATCTTCGTTCTGAGAGTCAACAGGTGGCGACTGAGTCTGAGGCGGGATGCTGAAAGAAGTCAATATCATAGAGTAATGCAGAGTGTAGGGACTGACGAGCCTGACTCTTGGGCGGAATTTGATGCAAAATCTGGAGCTTGTGGAATCGACGAGACGGGCGGGACAATGCTGGTTGGGATTTGTGAAAGCTGCTGTGCCTCTGGTTTACAAACAGGCTCAACTAGACCGGGAGCTTGTCCTTGCTCTGACCACAAAGTTTCTTTGGTAGATCGCTGAGATGTCAACCTACAACAAATGTCAAGGGTCATGAAACCATAGAGTAATATATCAATGAAGCAGCTGACAGGTCTGTAGCTGCAGTTTTTCCTTGCTTCGCTAGACTGGATTGCTCTGAAGGTCGTTGGTATTTGCGCTCTTCCATTTGCACAGAGTTTGCCGATTCTTTCACATTCGTCTGTTGGGCTGCAGCTGGACCGAGAGGTCTTGACCGGGGACTGACACGATCCTCTGGTCAAATAAGTCGAACTTACGCGTCTGTGATCGAGTCCAAAACTTGTTTTTAATGGAGGAGGACCTCGTCTAGAATATTATTAGCTCATGCGATCAGTGATAATGCCAAGCTATAGAGGTAGCTTTACTGACAACAGGAACCATGGGATGTTTCACGAGTGATGATCCCTGAGATTCCGACGTCCAAAAATAAGAAATATGGCATGCAAAAGAACACCATAATATACCTTGGCTCCATCCACCTCGAGGCAAGATTTGAGGGGATAATCTAATCTACTTTGATTGAAATTGCTTCCGCGATCCGCTCCTTTTTGAGGCAACCCCGACATCACGGTGTTCAATTGCAAAGTGGAGATGAGATCAAGATTGCAAAGCGACTCACGGACGCGGACCGCGCCGGTAATGACAACCAGCCAACCAACCACGGTCACGGTTCCTGGCTCCTGATGATTATAATATGCACCTCATGAACTTACAATCAATCGTCCTCTGATCGCAAATATGGCTGAGCATGAACCCTCAATTAAACTTGAACTCAAGAACAAAACGCTAGAACCTCCAACATTGAAAATCAGCACTAAAAGCACCTGGCTTCGTAATGAGGACGATAAACGCCTCAACGCCATTTCCTTCTCAAAGAATGGTGAACTCATGGCCACTGGAGACCTATACGGTTCTCTACTAGTATGTTTTGCGAGCGACTGTTTTACCATTTAAAAACTCATGTTCAATAGATTTATGAGACGGAGTGCTGGGGATGTATCCGGGCCTATCAAACACCAGAAGGGATAATCATCAGGTGTCTTGTATGGCATCCAACGGAGTCAAGAAGGCTTCTTGTCGGCTGCTCAAACGGGGACGTGATTGGATTATATATAGCAGAGGCATCATCTTTGGTGAGTCCACTGGCAAGTTTGAAAGTCGGGATTCCTGACTTACTTGCATATAGAATGATATACAAACCACCGTCACGCTCCAGGAAGGACCTGTCTATCTGATGGCATATAGTCCCTCAGGGAGATATACAGCTATCGCATATGGACACACAATCTGCATAGCAGAAATAAATGGTGAGTGGTCTCTGCATGAGACCCTGCATTGAATGAGAAGATGTCCTTAGGCACGACAATTCAAACTACGAAAATACCTTTGAACCCAAATAAGGAGAATCACCATGCCCTGGCTCGCGGGTTCCATTTCCTTGACAATGACCGACTCCTTGCGACCTTTTTTGATCCATCTTGGGGAATAATGTAAGAATTGATGGCAGAAAAAAGTAACGACGGTCTGACCTTTTCCTAGGATCTTGTCTAGACAGACACCAACAGAAATTGTGGATTTTAGGCTCCGGAGAGGCAAACCATATATGTGAGTATGATGGCTCATTCCTTCGTCAAAAATCGAATGATCCTTATGAAAGTGCATCTTCGGCTCTCTCCCCTTCTGGTAATCTTCTTGCCGTTCTCAACTTTCGAGACGGTATTGATTGGTATGATGTCAACCGGGGGAAATACCTATCTACAACTCAATTCGATGTTAAAGAACACTATATGGCCGATATCCAATCCACTGGTGAAGGAAGCGTGATATGCACACATAGCCGTGGAAACATTATTCTAGCACACATCGACATGTTGAAGAACCCCGAAAGAATGTGCCTTGTTAAGAAAACCCGTCAGTATAACTTTTCCAGCTCTTGATTAACTGAAAACTGACCTGTAAAATAGGAAGTTCCGTTATGGTAGGTGATTCAAACTTGGCCCTTTGGAGATATCATGAAGATCTTCCTGCAGGCTGTAGGTTGGCGGGAAGGCCGGGCAATTATTGCAATTGCCATTACTCGGCGTTGGACTGCACCCATGAAGATAGGGAAGAGCTATTTCCAGTCTGTTCTATATGTTTTAACTGCGGTAAGAGAATGTATGTTTTAAGAGACATAACTAATACAATAATCTGCAGAGCCGAAAAACATACGGGAACATGAGCGATTACCCCAAGGTCCTTAACAAGCCCATGGCCAACGAAGAATCAAGTGCAAAGGAGGTAATTGATGATTTTAAGGGTTCAAATGTCACATTGGCGAAGCCTAAGACAGAGGCTCTACCAGTCAAAGTCGAGCAGGCGTTGCTAGGTACTGGTACTATTATTTCAAGCATTCCAATGGTAATGGACTCGATCTTACCTATTCACAAATGTTTGATTCAATGCATCTACAGGCCATGATAATCCCGGCAACCTTGTTGGGCATTTACTTTGTGCTGATAAGCTTCAGTGTTGCAAGCACAAGCAGTCCCGTATCCAAGCCTGCGCCTTCAATCAAGACTATCACGCTGCATCAGACGACGACACTTACTGAAACAACAACTATCACGGCTACCAAGTTCATAACACTTCCTCCTGCTATCATCACCGTAGACACGGTGGATTCAATGCGATCTGTCTCCACTTTGCCCATCTCAATTGAATACCTTCAGAAAACGCGAAGCTCAATGATGCCAACTGTGACCACTACAATCACAACGACTGTGACAGCTATTGAGGTACGGACAATCCCAGTTATCCACACCACCACCATTACAATAGTCGAGAAACCAGCTGGAACCGGAACTCCGCCTTTAGCGGCTGTGATCAAAGGAGATGGATTTTGGCTTACCAATGTTGCCTTTGGGGTTGTCTTTGGATTTGCCATATTATTTGCTGTCGTTCTGGGGGGTATATTCTGCGCAGTTCATTGCTTGAGCCCCTTCGACTGTTTTCTGTAGTATAATTTGTTAGGTTCCAAGCTTTAGGGGATGACAAGATAGTACTTACTTTGCGGTACTCGAAAAAGATAAGATAAATAAGTTGTGTGGAATGTTTATGATTACACTGTACATGCGGGTCACAATTGGCACTCCGTAATCAATCATCGATATCAAACCTTGTTTCTTTGCCTCATGTTTTTTTGGCGACATCACATCACTTACTACCCTTTGGTCCACCACATCTAGATCAATCCAAAAGTGTCGCTCCTTGTATTTCGAGCAGTCCAGGACTCAAGTAATTAACCTCACTGAGCAAGGGTCACAAGCAATTGCTGTTGGTTCAATGGGAAGTACATCTTTTATTCGACCTGGCAAGTCTTTAAGAGTTCTCACAATGGTCATTCATGAAGTCAACACTGCGCATCCGCTTCATGATTGTGAGTCGCACATGATTAGGAGGTGAATCGTCTGTTGCTATTCTGCCTCGTGTCCTCGCTTATATTTTTTTTCTTGCCAGGACTTTATGATCATCGTTTTGATTCCTCCCGACGGTGACCCATTTGTTGATCATGAGCTCCGGCAATGTGAGGTGCTAGATCTTTGATCACTCGTTCGTGGGTCTTTGTTTCATCCAAATTAGGCCTTTGCTTTGTCCGACTGCAATCCAGCTGTTGACCATCATGCATGAGGCACTCCATATGATCATGTACTCTTTGATCGCTCGTTCATGGTCTTTGTCTCTTCCAAATTAGGCCTTTGCTTTGTCCGATCGCATTCTGGCTGTCGACCATGATGGATGAGGATTGTCTACGTCTAGGCAAAAGTGTCTCCATTGAGATTGAATCCTTGATGGACTCAACCTCAAGCCAAATCCCGATTTCTGGGCTGAATCCTTTGTAAGCAATCTCTCTAGAGTAATATGTGCAATTGAACATAGCGAGTCTGACTACCGTTGTCATATCAGATTTACATGATATGAGGGCCCATGATCAACCATGATTTGCACCTGGAGCATCCAGATCTGGTTGAGTATCCACGATGCCTGTTTGCCTTGGGGCTGAAGGACCTAATTATAATTTGGTAATTGCAAAGATTACACTAATGACCTAGGCCCGATTAGCCTGCTGGGCTTAAAGATATGATACATTCCAAATAAGCCATCTTGTCAATATATATGTCAATACATATTTAGTTCGTGATCTAGTTCTCCTGATTCTTTGCCTTGTGTTTCCGTTTGGAGAGAAACAAGCCTAAGTCAAGTCTTTCAAAGTTTAAAAGTGTAAATTGGTAATGTTACTTGCCCTATCCATATTCCTATCTGACAATTCAAAATAGATCAATGCGTAATGTCAACTGTGAAGCAACGTCCAAAAACATCGCTTTGCACATGCAGATCACATTGTACGACCTATAATCCCGTGACTGGATGTTATGAAGGGCCTGGTGTAATCCAATCGCGTGGTACCAAGGCGAATCATGCAAAAGATGACAAGCTCCTTAAAATTCAAGAGCAAGCAAGTTCGCCTTCGATGAGGCCTGCTTACCTTAGACATCGCTTTGAAGGGAGAATTCCCAGTATATTTGCATCAACCAGTCGTTCTGTGCCTAATGCGTTTAGGTATCCAGCAGCAAATGGTGAAGCAGAGAATACAGCTCATGCGGAGGATTTGGACTGGATTGCGCTCATCGATCATGAAGTCACTTACCTTTCAGAAATCCCTATCGTGTCTCCAACTGTACCACTCATGTTCAAGAATAATCCTGTCAATTCTGGGCCTTTTCATCGATCGCCTGACTACGATGTTGGTTACCCTAACCAAGGCGCATATGCATTGGTATCCGGTCCTCATTCCAATCATGCGTTTATTGCAACGGAGGCTCGTATATGCGAGCTTGTTACCTTTCTCTCTACTGTTCCTGCCTCAGAAGAGAAAGAGCATGTATTGGACAAGCTTTACGTGGAGCTTGACCGCTTAGTTAAACAGAAAGAACTTAGTTGGTCAGAGCAACGTGCTCACTTGACGCCGGAACGGATTGTCGTCAATACAGGTGAGAATTATCTTCACTTTATCTCATGGGAGACTAATTTTACTTTTCGAAAAAGAAATCCATTATCACAAGCGTGGTCCGCAGAGTCCCATGAAAAAGGCAGCGGCACTCGTCTCACTGGTGATTGACCACCTTTTTTTTACATCGCGTCGTGCATTGCGCGCTCAACTGGCTGGGTTTCGAGACATTTTGGGGCCTAGTGATGACTTTTGTGAGGCCGATAGCTTGCCAAAGGATCCACGTGCTCTGAGCACCATGTTCCGTCTAGACGATCTTCTCCACGAGTTTATCACATGTCCAGCGTGCTTCGCACTTTACCCATATGTTCCTGGTGATAGCTCCACGCATGCCAGATGTAATTATCAGCAAACACCGACCAGTTCGTCTTGTGACACTCCGCTCTGGAAGGAGCGCAACTTGGGTGGAGGCCGGAAAATAAATATTCCTCGGCTACGTCACCTCCACCATGACCTGAAATCCTGGTTGGGACGTTTCTTATCACGACCATACATCGAAGAAGCAATTAAGCGATTTCCTTACAATTCTGGGGCGACCCCTAGCCAAAACGTGGAAGATATCACCTTCTCTAAGGTCTTTCGTGAACTCTTGGATGTGGAAGGCAATCCTTTTTTCCCTGGCAGGGAGGGTGAAATCCGTCTCGTCTTCAGTCTTTCTGTGGATGCTTTCAACCCATTCCATATGAAGACGGCAAAACAACAAGCCTCCTCGACAGGCATCTGGTTGGTCTTATTAAACCTTCCTCCTCATCTGAGATACCTGCCTGAGAACATCTTCCTCGTTTGTATCATACCTGGCCCCTCCAAGCCCTCAACTTATCAAATCAATCATGTGTTGAAATTGGTGGTAAAAGATCTCCTCGAGTTCTGGGAACCTGGGGTCTTCTTCACACGTACCTACAAGCAACATGCTGGAATACTTGCTCGAGCAATGCTTGTTCCCCTTGTCTGTGATATGATAGCCTCTCGACAAGTTCTTGGTCTTCCAGGAATCTCAACAGCCCACTATTTCTGTACCTTCTGTGACCTGGACTATGATGATATCGATATACTGGATAAGTGCGAATGGCCAGCGAAGGAAGTCGAGCATATTCGAGAATATGCTCGACGATGGAAAGATGCTTCCAGTGAAAGTGAACAGGGACGTCTTTTTGAATCATTTGGCTTGCGATGGTCAGCATTGTTGGACCTCCCATACTGGAACCCAGTCTTGTACTCTGTCATGGATTCCATGCATGCTCTCGATCTCGGATTGTTTGCCAATCATCTGCGTCAGCTTTTCAGGATTGATGCTGTCAATGTCGCAATTGGGGGTGATGGGTATTGTGAACCTCCTCCTCGCATAGCTAAAACACTTCCCTCCAATGATAGAAAAGTTAAGAAATGTCTTGACATTATTCGCGCCAATCCACCCAATCTCCTTGACCAGTTGGTTACATTTCATCGCAAAGTATTGTACACAGTTTGTTGTGAGAATGACATATTGGGACCTCACAATACAAAAGTCGTCGGAACGCGATGGGTTCTTGCAACAAATATATGCAACTGGGTGAGCAGATTCTAACAGCTGACCGTGCGATCCCCAATTGACAGCTATTTTAAGGTTGCACAACCTGATTTTGATCCTGAGTCATCTCTGACGTATCCTGTTGACAATGATGACTGGGAGATGGACGACAACAATGACTTGGAGATGGATGGCAACGAAGATGAAAGGGACAATGCAGAGGAAGAGAACGAAGTGTTAGAAATTGTTAATGTGGATCTTGCTCTTGGAACCCCCTCTGGTCCCGAAGTGACTGTCAGTCTCCCAGAGCGTCCTGGTATCAGCATTAAGCAGGCAAAACGTGCAATTGTGCTACTCACTGCGCTGGAAGACCCAGAGTCTGGAAGAGACAAAGTTTACAAAGGCAACACAGCAGCCATGTTCACATATTTGTGCGACATCCTTGACATCACCTATTCTGATATCTCTAGAAACTCTCGGGAATACAAGCGCAACTTATACCAACGCCTTCTTTCCTCAGTGAGACCATCGGCATTCCTGTCTATTTTTTTTCTGAAAGTTACATTCTATAGATTGATGACAAAAACAGTGCCAAGCGATGCCAACTTCTATCGTACATCCCTGTCAAACCACTTGGACGTGTAGTATTTGGAAGGAACATCATGGAAGCCATATGGGCTGACATGCGAAGAACACATCTCCCAACGTGGATCCGCCCTGCTCCTCCAAACTGGGGCACCACACAAAGAGGCAAACTCAGCGCTGACCAATACCGAGTCATTTGCACAATCCATGTCGTCATTACCTTGATTCGTCTTTGGGGAAAGGAGACAGGCCGCAAGAAAGAGATGCTCAAGCACTTCATGGATCTTGTCAGCGCTGTGCGAATAGCAAACTTGAAAGTCATATCTCAGGAAAAGGTCGATGCCTATAATACCTACATTTTCCGCTATGCCAAGAATTGGCTCAAACTATTTCCAGATGAATCGCTGAAGCCCATCTTGCATGCAGCTCTACATATAGGTGACCTCATGGAATTATTTGGTCCAGTCCATTCGTACAGCTCTCCCTTCTATGAGCGGTATATCAACTTTTTCCATCGAATGAATACCAACAAAAAACTAGGTAGGTGTGCATCCCATGCCAACACCAAAATTCATTCGTACTAAATGATTCTAGGAGAACTTGAGTCAACTTTCATGCGAGAATCAGTTCGGGCCTGTAACCTACATGCTCTACTTTCTGAGGACCGGGACCTGCGAACATCTGTTATTAATATGGCAGAAGCAATTGAGGTCACAGAAGCCGAAGATGCGCGAGGATTTCGCCTTGCAAGCATGTTAGACCCAACTCTGGCTGACTATAGAATCACTTCCAAAGCTCTCCCGATTGAACTTGTTGATGAAGATTTGCAGCAACTTAGAAGACTTCTACCCTCGTTTGGACCCGGTCATGAAATACGACTTCAAAGACAGGCATTATTAGTTGACCAAATCTCAAGTCGGGGTGTAACCTACGGAACATCCCCATCATCAAAGTTCAAAAATAGTAATATTCTTTTTCGATTGCTCAATACTGAAGAGGGAGAAGTGGCAGGCATCATTGACCGCATACTTCAGTACACTTGTAGGGTCAATGGGCAAGAATCTCTCACTGATTTTTACTTGTCTGTACGCCAATATGTGCCTGTGAACCCCTCCTTGGACTCCTATCGACAATTTGGTTTTGCTGCTGGATTTTTGTGTTCCAATATACCAGGACCGTCTTGCCTGATCAGATTATCTCAGGTCATCTCCCATGTAGCTGTCACGGTGTTTGAAGATGGCGAATACAATGGCATGATCCATATACTTCCTGTTGATCGGGTAAGTTGTCTTATATCTTGATTGAAAATACTCGACTTATTGAAGTCATCTGAAGCTTATGTTGTCGTTTGATTTGGATCAGTCAGAGATACCTCAGGATTAACTTGAGAAGACTCTCAGTTGGGCACTTTGTAAAGTACAGTATGTTCCTCCTAGCGCTATCTAATGTTACTTTTGGCCATAAGGAGGATTGGTAAATATCCAATTGAATATATTCTGAAAATGATCGATATACAAACATGTGCGGTATGCCATTCCTTTCAAGATTTTATTCGAAATATCTTTATTGATTGTTCTATCAAATAAAGTCATCGTATCATCTGTGGCTGTGTTATGGTTATATTTGGAAATTGATCACCATTACAGCGAAAGCAAAATGATGCCACAATTGCCAATTCTAACATGATATTCACAGTAGATTTTATTTGAGACCAATAATGATTAAATGAAAAAATAAAATCGTAATTTTTCCTCCTGCCATCAGTCTGAGTTTGTTGTAAATAGAATCAAGATATAATCATTCTTTTACTGGGAGAATTTTCAGCCAATTCCCGCAGTGTAATGAGTCTGAATACCTGTAGTTCCGGGTAGTTGAATAATAGTAAGTCACATCCTCACCTTGTCCCGTGCTCCGACCATTATCCCACCCATGAAATTGTTCGGATATTTGCGCTCAAGGCCACCAACAGCCATCACTTGTCACATCCTGCACCCATCACTCTTGAATTTTTGGCATTGTTAATAGACATATCACAAGGTTTCTAATAAACGCAAGCAGCACTTGTTGGAATTGAACCAACAACCTCTTGGATATGCACCCCTTTATGATGCTCTAACCACTGAGCTAAAGCACCATCCTACTTTTAGACTGAGAAGCCTAAGCCATTCACTCCCTGGGAACGACGAGCGGCATTTGTCAAAGTATAATGAAACATGAAGGACACATGAAGACAGTGTTCACTTACATACTTCTCAATGACCTGTAGATACTAAGTGGTGTCTCCAAATGCTTGTAGGAGAACATTGTGTGTGCCAAATTTGGTATCAGCCTTGAGGTCTTTGAGTTCAGCAACTAGGGGGTCTGTTACAGTAATCTTCTCTTCCGTCAATATTGCATTCCACCTTGCTTTGACAGCGGTTGACAACTTATAATTATAACAGTAGTTATCAATAATAATGATAAGAGTGACTTGCCTTCCTGTGCCTTCTGAGACTTGTGATGTAAATACATGTTCCAACATGAAACTGCACATTTCTCCTTCTTGAGCCACCCAATCTGCAAGAGGTCATCTTTGTACCATTGTTTGGAATGGCTTCCAAACTGGGCATGTAATTTTTGTGCTTCTTCCTGAATGACTTCCCATGCTGCCTCACATGCCTCCAAGTAGTTTCTGCATTCAGCATTGCACTTCTCTTTGTCTGCCTTCTTCTCAGCAGTAGTCTTCTTGGGCCTGGCGCACTTCTCCTTCAGGCAGATGGGTTGATGCCACATAACATCCATGAGAATCTTTTGCATGGTGCTTCAATACCATTTTGGAGGCTCAATAGTCTTCACAATCAGAGCCATCAGTGAGTACAGATGGACAATGAGATGCAGACAACTAGTAGGCACATTCTGTATATTTAGGTGTTTGAAAAAAAACTTCAAATAAAGAAAAAAAATTAGTTGAAAACATATACATGTGATATTATGAATGTATATGCTACTTCATGTCAAGATCTATAAATTCCCAGATAAACTCCACCTCCCTGCATGGCAATGTCACAACTGTCAGGGGACTTCCATTTTGGGATCTCCGGGATTGTTCCGGGGCAGTCCGGAGATTTCCGGACTTCCATTTCAGGACATTCTGGAGCTATTTCCATCTTGGGACCTCCGGAGTTGTCCGGGAATAGTCCGGAGATT
>JAGGAU010000307.1:0-15953 GCA_017657275.1 Termitomyces sp. T108
AGGGCAAGAAACTGCCTTGATGCAAGGACACTGAGACACACCTTGACATGACAAGGTGGGCAGTTAAGGAGAGGATGGGAGAGGCTCTGTCCAACTTGCAGATATGGATGTTGTTGCATAGCAAAGACTTATCTAGGCAGATAAGGAACTTCTTATGGAAAACATTATACAATGCATACAAATTAGGACAGTACTGGGAGAATATTCCACACTATGAAAGTAGAGTAACCATGCCCCAGGAGCAATGTGACAGAATCCATGAAACATGTTCTAACAGAGTGTGAAGCATCAGAACAAAAGGAGGCCAGGTATTATGTCAGACTCCTATACAAAAAGAAGGGAATGAAGTATAGCAAATCATCCATGGATGATCAAATGGGATGTGCAATAACAAGAAAGAAGAAGAAGGGTGACAAAGGGAGAGGCATTCTATGACAATGTCATATCAGGAACTACATATGAGATATGGAAAATCAGATGTGAATGGAGAATTGGCTGAGAGTCAGACCTAGAAAGACTACTATCTCAGAGAGAGATCACTTTGAGGATTAGAGCTGCCATCATATAGAGGAACTACCTAGTACCTTGGCCATTGACCTTGTGAGCTGTCCATGCTACACAGCAGTACCACCAAAAAAGGGAAAAAAAAAAATCATAGACTGCTTCACAGTAGATTGGATTTGTAGTGTATGTAAAAAAGTGCAATACTCAGCAGCATCCCTCAAATATTTTCTTGAGTTACAGAAATAGCTACGGACCAAGTTGCAAGGCAGGCCCAGTGTCTGATGTCAGGTGATGGTGTTCATTTCAATATTACATTATTGTAAAAACACATATAGACATACATAATATTGAAGACCAGATGAGTCCAAGAGATTGCTGTAGAAGATGTAGTGGGCCTGGGCAAATAATTGAGAAAGCATTCTGGCTGAACTACAAGAGCCGGCATGCCCAATGATTGGCAAAGTGTCTTTTGAGCTCTGTGCATGGACCTTCCACAGAGCCGGACAGAAACACAAGAATGCAACACTCTAGTGACAAGAATGTGTACGTGTACCTTAGGCACATAACCATTATAATCTATTAGCAAGGATTCAAGCTGCAAGGTATTTTTGTAAACATACACTCAGTGTCAACTTCCTGAGAATGTGTCAACACCGCACTCTCTTTTAAAGTCATTTAATAGAATTCATTGCTTGCAAATACCCAGTATGAATTATAGGTTTCAGTGGATTGTCAACATGGAAACTTTGAAGAGAATATCAACATTGAGTTCACTGAAATGCATGCCCCAAAAGAGATTTGTTTCAGAAAGCTGTGGCATGGGAAAGAAGTCGTGTTCTGTAACATAAGTATACTTTTTCAAATAACAGACTATGGTAACGCACATATAAACCAGGTGTTAAACACAATATAACTCAGTCGGTGTGTTAACGACTCTATTAGTTTATGTACCTGTGAAACACAATATAACTACGGTATGTGAATATGTATTTACTCACTTCAGTCGGTGTGTTAACGACTGAGTTGTTCCGTGTTCCGAATCCGCTCACACATGTCCCAACTATACAGTTCTTCAATTTCCTTATTCGTACTTCCCTCTGCGGCGGCGGCGTTGGATCACGTGTTGCAATGCGCCTCCATGATCCATCTCCAACACCAGGAGAAGAGACGAGCTGCACTCAGAAAAAAAGAGTTTGAATGTTTGTAGCCGCTTAAAATTGTTGCATCAAAATCTTCCCACACCCCGCCTTTGCCTTCTTGTCATCATATGATTTGACCACACACCTCATCCATATCATAGTTTTGGCCATAACATAACGAATTTTGGGAGCCCACTCACCATATAGGAATTTATCAAGAGGAACAAGAAATATAGATGATGGATTAGTGAGCAGGTCTGAGATATGTAGAGATTGATGGCAATCGTTGAGATTAGGGATCATGATGTGTGGAATTGTTGAAGCTAAACCAGACTCTCTGTGTTCCTGCAGGTATCAGAGTTAATCAAGAAGTGGGCAGTGGATGTCTGAGTTGGTTGATTGGAGAAGAAGATATGTCATAGATTAAGATCAGCATCAAGGTCATACGATGAGAGGGCTGGCGGGGCTAAAGCGGTGGGTGCATCCTTTATCTTTGTTCAGATCTCAGAATCAGCCAGAGCATCGTCATTTTTGCTTTGTTACGTGTTATCTGTCCCAAGTCGTCTGTCAACTCCCACTCCCATTTCCCCCTCTCGACCGTGGCCAGTCCATCAGGCAGATAGAACATGTAAGGGTCGAAGCGTCTTCAATTGTGACGACAAAAGCGGAAAAAAATAATACAATAATTGAATTGGAAGTGAGCCAACGCGTCTCATTTAGATTAAATGCCAACTGAGGAAGAAGCGGAAGGGAGCTTCGGTAGGGTTAGTTATACATACTAATTCAGATGAAGTATTAGACTTGGGCGTTAAGAGTGAGATTGGTGCTCTGTTAAAACTTGCATGAGCTTAAGATTTCGTGTTGTGAGCATTTACTCGCCGGTGCACCCTCTCTTCAGAACATGCCAACTACCACTTCCTCGTCTTCTAATCAGGCAAGCCAGGCAGATAGCGCCTCAGATGTTTTCAAGCGTGACGATGAACTTCGACGGCGCAGATAATGAGATCAATTTTCTGAAAACCATAGAACTGATTTATTCATCAGGTGTTCTCGAATGTGGGCACAGTGTAATGAGAGTCGATCTTTGGAAAGATAACCAAATAGACGCATGTCTAAATGGATATCAGTCTTATGCACCAGGGGCAGTTGGAAGCAAACGAAAGGGCGCATGAGGAACTGAGGAACGGTTGATCTGTAGATGCAAAAGAAAGTTCCCCATAATCAGGGCTGAGATTGATCATTGAGTTTAAGAATAAATTCATGAACTCGTGGGCGCCAGTATAGGCTTTTGAAGTGTGTCGAATCCTAAGTTCATGTGCGCAAGAAGTATGGAAGGATGCGGGAACCCGAGGGTCATCAAATGAGTAGTAAGCGGGAACAAGTTCGAATCAAGGTCGAGGCTGGAAGTAGCTTTTGGGGCTATAAATTTAACTTTTGACTCCTTCTAATTGACAAGTAGATCGTAGGCTCCCGCCGGATAAAATCCTGAACCACGTGCGGAGGAAACAAAACGTCGGGATATCAAATATGAGCTTCCGTACGATCGAAGTAGGAGAATGGCTAGACTGATATAGGAGTAACGATATGACACCGGCGCCATCGAAAGAATAAGGAATCAGATACGTAAGCGATTAACGATGAACTTTGAGGGTGGGGATATCGATCTGAGTTTACTGACCAGGAGTTAGAGGTCATCGCCGACACGCGATGATTGCAGATTTAGGGTGGATGGGGAGACTGTAGTTGAGAGAAGGCGGAACATACCTAGGCGTCTCAATGAGAGGTTCTATAAACATCCAGACTCCTCGAAGGTGAGCTCACAGATACGAATGAATGAATGTACTCAGAGGTCTAATTGCATAACGACAGCCTCAATCAATCATTGCCTCGTGAATCCTGAAACCCTCCGCTTGGTTTCTCCTAGATCTAGTGCTCCCACAGAAGGCATTGGCTCTTCACGAAACGGTGCTAACCCGGAAAGATCAAACCCCCGCAATCTCATTCAAAGGTTCACGTGCTCCAATAGCAGTAAAAGCTGTTCTGCAAATTCTTTCAGAGTTGTCGGAGCCTCCTTAGGTTTGGATGACATTAGATCCAAACACAATGTCGCTATAGGTGTTCAGAGACTTGCAGCGTGTACCATAGATTGTTGAAGGACCGTCTCAATGCAACAAGGGGGACAAGTCATACACGTCAACGTAGATACGCCAACACCCAGGGAAAACACTCTTTTGAATGACGATGATGAACAATCAGGGATAAATAAGCTGAACGCATCACCTTCTTTAACCGTCTTTATGGCACGTCCTCAACAAGTTCACCGTGTCTCAACCCCTTCGAAGGCTGGATACGCAAGGCGCGGACTCGCAAGCTGGATCCTCAAAGTCGAGCTTCTGGTGGTCAAGGTGGCTGCATGTCAATCAGCACTAGAGGGCCGCCATCCGTATATTCGAATTTCTACATCAGAGACATTGCCTGTTCCATACCGTATATATCGAGTTTGACATGCGCGCAATATGTTTCTCTTGCTGGTGCAACGATGGACGTACTTCTTAGTTTATTTATGGGACCAGGCCTAACGCGCGGACGTGTCAAAGTTGTGAAATTGTCGATCAGTGGTTGAGATCAAAATCACGGGGACCACATGACAGAGACCGTCTCTCAAGTTCGCATCCACCTAGCCAAATATTTTTCCCTTCAAAACCACATATAACCTCTGAATATAACAGCTCTCTTAAGTAACAGTCAAATTTGTCTGAGCAAATACCGTATCGCTCGTTCCAACTTTCACAGAAAAGACTCCTGGTTCAACGACCCACTTATTTTGCACCCCCCACACCGCAAGCTGCGAAAACAAGACCGGTATCGTAACAGTTTTTGATCCTCCAGCTCTGTAACCACATCGGGTCAGGCAGAAGTTGTTGCGAAGAAACGGAGAACGTACGCGATTTCGACTTTTTTGAAGCCAACGAGTTCTTGATTAGGTGTGACAACAGACGCGATGAGGTCGGTGATGTATACCTACGCATGCAACTGTGCATTAGCACAAAAATCAGAATCTTTCCATCGAATTTAGCAGACCTGCACGACTTCCTTCCCGGAGACAGACCCAGTGTTGTGCACAGTAACACTGACGTTGAAGTCTTGTGACTGTCTGATCGTTGACGTAGACAGCGTAAGATCGGTACTGTATCGCAGATCAGCAAAGGAACACAAAACGACAAAGTAGGTATGTATTTACTAGTTGAAAGTGGTATAACTCAACCCATGTCCGAAGCTCCACAACGGAATCGGGCTATCGAGCACATACTACTTTCAATCAATCATTATCACTCACAACGGCAGACGGCAGAACACGCACCTGATGACCGAATTTCAGGGTACCGTCATCAAGCACAAATCCAGGGTCAAGAGGTCTACTCCCCTTGAGGTAGTTGTAGAACGCGGGTGTCGTACCAACGCTTCGAGGGAACGAAACAGGGAGTTTTCCTGTTCACCCAAGGTATGCTCAATACAAATAAGGATTCGCTACTGTCAATGGACTCACCGGAGGGATTGACGGCACCAAAGATAACCTCCGCAATCGCGAGTCCTGTAAAACAAGGAATCAGTTCCCATAAATAGAAACATTTCCCTGCAGTCAATCCATACTCACCCCCCATCTCACCAGGATAAAACTGCTGAACCACAGCATCCGCATCTAACGCAATTCATACACACGTCAGTTTGTTATCAGTCCCACAAACTTCAAAAGAACAACACTCACGCGCCTGGATCCACGGTTCCGCGACTGGCTTCCCACTCACAAACACAACGACAGTCGGTTTTCCTGCCTCCTTCACCGCCTGCACGAGCGCGAGTTGCGCACCGACAAGTCTAAGGTCCGAGAGGTCGACATGCTCGCCTGTTGTCGCGTTCGTCCCTGGCGTCCACAGGTTCGTTTGGTCGAGAGACCAGGTGCCTACCTGTGTTCAGTGTGTTAGCTTATTATGGTTGTACATAGGAATGGAGGTTGATGAGGAAGAAAGACACACACCATAACAACAGCAACGTCGGAGTTCCTCGCAGCCTCAACGGCATCCTGTATCCCCGACTCGTCATTAGACCACAATTCACACCCTTGCGCGAAGTTAATCCTTGTCGAGCTCGATACGTTCGCGAGATATTGCTGGAACCCCACAAGGGGCGTAATACCCCTCTTTGACGCATTCAGGAAGACGTAATCACCGAACTAAGTACCGGTCAATTGTGTGTTAGTGGGAGAAGAGGCAGGACTTGAAGTAGAACTAGAAACGCACGGTGACGCGGTCGACTTGTGGTCCAATAAGAGCTATGGTGCCCAAGTTAGTGCTGAGCGGGAGCGTGTTCCCTCTATTTTCGAGAAGGACAATACTCTCAGTATCTGCGGCATGAAGGATTTCTTGAGATTTGGGGGTGCGGATGGAGGAGAGGTAGTCTTCGTAAGGGTAGGGGTCTATTACAGTCACTAAGGATCATGAACTAGGTGTGAGAAGGGCAACTACGTACTTTCAAACAATCCAAGAGCGAATTTCGCTCGGAGGAGGCCTTTTACAGCGCCGTCAATTGAGTCCATGCTCACCGTTCCAGCTTGAACCTGATCTAAGGGAACGGTCAGAACGAATTCTGTCAAAACAGATGAGGTTCGGTACCTGGAAGAGTGAGAAAGGTGTAGGTTCCTGTGGAATTGGTATCGCATGAGAAGCAAAGACGAGGGGCGGAAACACGGAGCCTTACCACCTCCCATCTCTCCGCTGAAGTTGTCCACCGTGACCTTGGCTGCGCATTCCCGCGTCTCGCATGTCCCATGCAGCGTAATGAGAAGATCTACGGATCCTGCATCCGTAGTTACCCAGTATTTGTATCCCCACTCGTTCCTCAGCTATTGCGGAATATTCATTTATAGGGTATAACTAACTGGAGGTACCGAAAAGGGACTCACGATATCGGTCAATAGATCTAGAGACGGATCATAGGTGTGAGATATCGACAGGCCGGAAGGACGTGTCAAATTACTTACGAGTATTGGCAATAGCGGGAATACCATCATAGCTAGAGTATGCTGTCATGATTGACAGGCTGTCAATACATGCGCGGTTGAACGGCCTGAGATACATAGTGCGTAATTCTCGCTCGCCACCGGATACCTGCGCCAAATTGCTGTAGTTAACCCCATGAGCATGTTGTACAACCCTTCAATCGAGACCGAGAAACAGCAAAAGGAAGAAAAAAAACACCCACAGACCACCCTGAGGACTCCCAAACGCGGCAAAATGCTTACAAGTCGCCGAAACACGCGCAATCGCTGTCTCACTGGTGTTCCTCCTCCTTCCATTCTGTATCCCGCTAACAAACGCATGGCCCATTTCACCCGTCAGGAATGGATCTTCCCCAAAGTTTTCTTCGACCCGGCCCCATCTGAGCTCACGCGAAAGGTCGAGCACAGGCGCGAATATGTGTGTGATACCAAGGCCTTCAGCTTCATCGGAGACTACGCCGGCGACTTGAGATACGAGGTCTGTGTCAAAGGATGCAGCAAGGCCGATAGGCGAGGGGAAAATTGTTCCATTGTCCGTGAATCCGTGGAGGCCTAGGGAATATGAGACGGCGGTATTTGAGTATGAGAGGGAGAGCAGACCTTCGGATTGGAAGAGCGCCGGGATACCGAGTGTTGTATTTTCCATCAAATAATGTTGGCCAACATTGATTGCGTATACGAGCTTTTCGTAGGGAGTGAGGTATCCTGCCCAGATGCTTCCGCCCTTGAGCCGCATCATCTCTTCCTGTATGACGTCAAAGATTCGAGCACAAATGACATATAGATCAAACATACGAGACCGGTCTCATTGAAGACAAGAGTGTCATCAAGAGGGTCTATGAGATTCATCCATCCGTTCAGATCACCTTGAATCCTGATGTTACACGGTAAATAACGCCTCTGATACGAACAACAAAAAACTTCGGTACAGTTGAGAGACTTTTTCCTCCAACGTCATCCGAGGTAATAAGTCGTTGACACGATCTTCTATTGAAGCATTAGGATCTTTGTAGATGGGAACAGAGCCATCTTTATTTCTATTGCGAGACTCAAGGCTAAAGTGCAAATCATCCCGCACGCCCAAAGCGTCTTCGGCGGCCACAAAGAGTAAGAAAGTGGCAAGAACAACCCAAAATGGTACAAGTCTCCTTTGTACCGCCATGAATACAATCGTGAGAGGAGGGGCTAGAGAGAGGCTAGTAGCCATTAATATCGACTCCGTTTATATGTTGGAAGCACATACCAGTTTCGGTTCATGATGTTGGCTAAATGGGGCCAAAAGATGAGTCCAAGCTGCACCTTGTCGTGTAGGCACCGTAAAAAAGGACCAGGGAGAGGGCAGATGACCAGCGAACCATGCTATACCTGACGGCAATGTTGTGTGAGGTGGTTGAGGGCGGTCCGCCCCCCCACACCCCGAGATTCTTCCATGAGCTGATTCCAATTGATGAGATTGCAGTTAGAGCGTGGACTTGAGTCCTTGGTAAGTCTACGAAATCGAGGAAGCTACCGTTGATAGAGACAAAGTACAAGAGTGGAACCCTGTGAGGAGAAATGGATATATCTGGAGTCCAGTGTTGGCAGCAGCAACAGATGAGAACTCCTAGATGAGAAAATTATTCCAAAGAAGCCGCATCAGAAGGCTTCTCATCCAAGTTGTCCACGTGCTACATTCAGGCTTGAGTCGGCCATCTCGACCTTTCCGTATTCGGAGAGGTATGTATGACACAAACATTTGGTAACACTGGGCGCAACTGTTCTGACAATCGCAGGTTGGAACACGTTTCGATACGAGGAAGTGGCTTAGCAACAGCAAAGACAAATTAAGAAAAATATCGGTTTGAGAGATCCACCAACGGTCTCCCAATGCTTCGTTCAATATAAGCCAGCGATCAGACTTAGCATCCATTGATTATGAACGGCGGTCGACACCATGCCGAGAGATCGGTCTTCAATTGCCATCAGATAAGAGTATTTTTTAAGCGAACGGTGAATATGTAAAAAGGCGTAGATATACATACAAGTCTTGATATAACTCGTACTACAGGATACACTGGCAGAAAGTGTTAATGAGGAATTCACGTGAAAGAGAGCTTCAACTTTTCAATTCCGCTTTCCGTAAGGCATCCATTGCAAGACGTATGTTTCTGGCGCGGCAGACCACGTTGAAAAGCCCTTGTACGTGATCAGGCTTCCACTCTTCCGGCAAGCGTTCTTCGCGAAACCAATCGCGCATCCATTCGACAGGGACACCGACGTTCTTCCCCGCCTGCGTCTCCCAAACGCCAAGGATGATGGCCATCTCGCCTCTAGCGATCTCAGCATGCACGCCATCCAGCTTTGGGGACTGATTTTCTCGTCGTACCCGAGCACGAGCGACGTCAGTCGCGTCCACCAGGATGCGTCTGTCCCCATATTTCTCACCTTCTCCCTCTTCGTCGCTCGTCTTTGCATCTTCGACAAAGAGAAGAACCAGGTCGTCTTCGACTTCGATGGGCGCATATCGCTGACCCATAGGTGTGTCCTTGTGTACAAGGCTAGCATCATGCTCTACCCGTGCGTGTTCTCCGATTTCATAGAGGTCAACTCTCCGCATTTTTCGCAGGAGGAGGAACCCAAAAATTGCTAGAAACTATGCAAGTTGCGTTGAGAGATTGTAGCACGCTTTCAGGCCCTTGACAAGATCCAATGGGCTGAGTTTCATTCCGTCTCGCGCACTGTCCATGATCCTGTCAGGTAACTGTCGGAATGTGCAGAAGGAGTGACATACATGTACCCATGGTTCGCCATCGTGTTTAATGCCGGGCATGGTGATCGACTGTCACCATCCTGTGCAGGACACCACTTGTGGCTTCTGCCCACGACTGGGCACTCGAACCCAGTGTGCGTATGCTTTTCAACAGTGGAATAGGGAGGAAGAGACATGATATCAACGACTGGGAAAACCTAGTATGAACTCAAATGTTTTCCGTCTTATGATCATGCTATTTGAGTAAACGCAGAAGACTGGTATGGTAGAACATTCCCGGACCCAAGCGTGGCCAAATGACAAGCAAAGTCTTCTGGATCTAGGAAAAAAGATCAGATTCATGATGTCAACAAACAATGTACGATTCAACTTTCCCATTTCGTTGATCAACTCATGCTCAAATCTCGGGAAACTGCTGTGTTTAGTAATGAATCTGGACTCCCAGCTTGATGCGCAGATGTACTTACAGACAGCTTAATGCCGACAATAAAGGGATGATGTTCCAAGAACAACCGCACCATACTACATTAGTTACCGGCTTGGTCCGTGATCCTACATAGATTTCTTCTGACATGACCAAATTATTTTGATGCTTTGATTTGGAGAGCCTGGTGGTCGCTTCACAGCCTTGTGTCGTTCTGCATCCCTGGCCTCATAGGTTGTATCATATCGTAACCCAAACACCGCCTGGAGCATATTGACCCTGCTCATCACGCTCTATGCCTCAGTCTTCATCGACCACCTCTCGTACTTGCCGCTGCGGTCCCTGGATAGATCTTGGTCCATTCCTTGGAAATTCTTTGTTTTCAGTTGGTTGTGCAAGTATATCGTGCTTCCTAGCACCCTCGTGATTAGTCTGACCTGCATGTCTTTCCCACCTCCAGGTCTCGATCAAAGCAGTGTGTGATTTTTCACGCTGATTGACCCTGCTGTTTCATACAACACAAAATAACTATCGTTCATTCACGATGTCCGAGATTCAAAAGGTTTCAGTAATTATACGACTGCATCAAAATGTTTCATCACGAAAAATCTGTGTAATGTCTCCGAGTCATGCCAGATATGTGTTTAGGCTTTTCCTTCATTAAAGCCGACACAATGACATCCATTTTCGTTGGCTACACAATACGACATTCCTATGACTCATCGCACAGCGTTTCATACACAGTCAGCCGAATCATATTCCGACCTAATCGACAGGGCGGTGCTGACCTGAACGGATGGCGCAGTTCTTGGACATTTTCTAGAAGGATTATCTTAATTTATGTGCATCCGGAGATCGAGATATTAACGACGTTTTGGGGAATTTATGACCCGACCCCCAATAGTCTTGCACCGAGTACGCGAAGAGCATTTCAATATTCGTGCGCGAGACATCGGTGTCCCCTCGCCGCCGAGATGGCACAGAGTATTATGGTGATAGCTGTGTGTCGCACGTAAAATTAATGACAGCCAGTCCATATGACTCAAAAATCATTTGTCCATATGGACGTTGACTGCGATTTGTGTACTAACAAACACCTACTACTATCAACAGCTCTTGGTGCAATCCTTTATTCTAGATTTTAAACGCTTTACAGGTCTTCTCGCGACTCTCAGAATCCGTGAAACCGTTTATAATTTGTGGAGCTCCGGATAGCGTTGGATGACTTTATGCTCGCCTTGCCAGGGTTCAAGTATCGTCTGCAAACTTTTGGAAGTTGAGAGGCCCTGAGATACTTCCCACGTCGACCAAACTCAACTCCTGAAATTGGCACAGCCTCCTCGAAGTTTCAAGCTTCCTTGTCGACAAACCTTGAGTCCACACTGGTCCGAGGTAAACGAGAAGTAAGTCGGGAATTGATAGGCGCGGCGGCGGCTGTCTGTGTGCGTGACCCGCCACTGGTAGGGTGACTATTTGTCACCCTTCTTTTCCTGTCAGCATATTTACAAGCTGCTTGACCGCAACACTACATACGCACATGCGTTCAATCGGAATTCTGCACCTGATTCTGAGCGCCCAGACCATCGTTTAGTTGTTTAAGGACAAATGAACTAAGTTATGTGTATTTGGGCTGTTGAAGTGACAACAACTAGCGTTTAGTGCTGGAATGATACCTATCAAGTGATATGTGGTATATTCTCAATGTCTGGATCCTTTTTGCTCTCGGCTCAATGGAAAAGGAGTGAACATAAGGTGAACAGCCTTCGTCATCCAGACATCAGTCCAGTTCACAATTTAGCCTGAACCCGCGCGCTCTATTCACAGGCTTCACATAAGCCGCCAGAAGATATCTGCAAAATGTGGAATTTATGTGTTCGGTAACTATAAGTGTGGTTGCACTATTATGAATGGTTCAACTATTTGTAGCGAATACTACAAATACGCGATAAGTAAAGGTATTGTATCAACTTGAGAGGATCTATCTACAGATTCGGAACATATTAATTTGTCCGCAGAGTAATGTTACTCTACATACTGAATACATCAAGTGAAACATCAAGAATTTGTTCTCGAGCGCATGAGCTATGATGGTGAGAACAGAAGACATATAAAAAAGATGAGATTATACTCATAGACAGAAATATCCCATGCTGTAAGGTGTGAGCATTGTGCCGAAGGCTCACAAGTGACAGATGCTGTGAAAACTGACGGAGACATCGGTATTCCGGCCAACGGTGGACATGGATGCGTTTGTTACTCCATCATATCATACTGTTGCAAACTAATCTGATGGTTACAAGTTTGATAGGACAAAAATACCCTCTGGTTATGAAGCACTATCATGCCATCTTCCTCGTCAAGTATTGGGTCTGGGGAGACCTTAAAGAGATATAAAGATTCGTTTCCTGGGGGACAACAGGACCAGCAAAGGAACAAATCACAAATCGATACATTTTTCATTTCGGTGATGAATCTCCTGTGGCGTCTAGTCCTTCAATATCACTTGTTTGGTTTCCTCGCGATGGTATTGACAAGTTCAATCCTCTAGTAACAGACTGTGAACGCAGACTTTTACGGACGTTCTGCGCCTGTCACGGCAGATGACATCTTGAACAGGTCAGATTAAGGTCCTTCCGCCGTAATAGCGGGAATATTTCAGCGCAAGAGCGCAAGTAGACTGGAAGGAGTCAGGATATGTGATACCTGTCAGGGTCTCCTCTGCTTAATAATGATTCTTTCGAATTGTTCGGTATTAGGGAAGCTATGGATATGAGATGTGGTCCGTGCTTCCCATGTCCACCATTAGCATTGTGCAGCACTATGCGCAGTCTGAGTCAGGCAACCCTGTATCAACATCGAGCCTGGTGATAATGGCGATAGAGTGAGCCGCTGCCGCACAGGCGACTGTGCTGCTCCTCATCAGCATAATCCGATCGCGCTCTCTGACCATATTTGGGGTGCTCAATTCTTTGAACGTGTCTTCCGATAGCGTTTTGGAGCCTGGAGGCATTTCGGCGATTGCTGCGAACTGCGAACTGCGAACTAAGAATCGAAGGGTGAGCAGTGCTTGTGACCAGCGATCACAAGGCGTTCGCGACGTCCGCTCCTTCTTGCTAGCGGAGTTTTGAGCCATAGCATAATCGACAATCCCCTCCCGCCATGACAGAAGACCAAGCCGCGCGTAGCATCGATATCGCATACGGACTCACGGCAGATGACTCGAGCACTGCCGAAGTGTAAGCCGCAGCAGGACAGTAATTCCTCTCGACTTCTTGCTGGATTTTCGGAATTAGGTTGAGATCGGCTGCAATGTGTTCGTTCTCGCATATCTAATCTCATATCTTTCGAGATCGGGCGGATATTGAAAAGTACAGCGGAACTTGAAAAAGAAACGACCGTCCACTGGCTTTTCGGCAGTTCATTTCAATTTCTCTTGACAGAACGACGCGAACTGAACTACGTACTCACATGAACGAAGAATTGAGCACCCCCAACTGCCTTATCTATTCGGTTCAGCTAATGCTCGGGTTATTATTTCTCCTCTTGAAGACTCATCAGGATCTACGCTCTTCAATAGAAAATTTACAGAGTATTTGATTTTATGCTCACTTCTTATTCTCAAGTCTCAAGCCTTAGACATTCGAATAATGCAGATGGGCCCCTAGTGGTACGTGGCATTCTTTCTCCACATCCCTGTTGTTCCATGGTAGATAGCTGGAGTCTCAGAATCAGTAACCATCGTCCACATCTGTACGCGATATTACGCACCGCAATCCTGTTTCTGATGAGCGACTTGCTTGTTACGTTGAGCTGGCACGCTGTTAGAATTGTAGCTGGCAGTTACACCTAACACTCACGATTGGCTTAGCTCAAGATCAACTTTTGAAACCAACAGATACGGTTGAGTAACTGGAGTAAGTTCTGAGGGTGATGAAAGGTATACGTTGAATTTGACAAAACTCACCAGATCCTCCCAAACTTCCAAGTTACGAACGTTCTAAAGGTGAGCATGGTATCCTCCACAAAATATCACTGGTTCAAGCGCTACGATATGCTTCAAGCACACAAGTCGACCCACGACACACTCTGGGCAAGTATAGTCGCCAAGTGAAAGGTATCTCTCTACAGCGTAGGTAGCAGGTACGCGGTTCACGCTAGCGAGGGAGGCATTTCATCTTGTGAGGCAGCAGAGGGTCATTGCATCTCTGTATCAAAATGCACGATCTGCATCATAGCAATCCTATAAACAGCACACTCGGCATGCTCCCTGTGAAGAAGCTATCGCAAAGGTAATAAGTGAGAGAGGTGTCAGATGCTGAGTGCGCCTTTGTGTAGGCATTGCACAATGCCTTTCTGTCGTAGGAGTAAAACTTAAAGCCACAATTGTATAATGCTCCCATATGGTCTAATTCCGATACAGACAGACTAGCGGAACGTGGTCTCCTGGACAGACAAATTGAGAGCGTCGGAAAGAGTTAACTGGAAGAAGCGGCTTAGGTTAGTGGGGGATGAATCGATGACGTGGCACGCAGTTCAAACGCTCCGACGATGTGAAGCAAGTAGAACAACCCCAGTGGCACGGAAAGGGTCAGAAGAGGGACAAATACTGGTTTGGCTTCCTCTTTACAAAGTTGGACTTGCAAAAGTACTGAGACCTTCCGTAAGCATATAGTCAACTCAGTTCGACACCTGCTGGTACATCGTCAAAGCTGAAAGTACCCTTCCACGAATCACATGCTCTCGAGCGCACTGACTGACTTCATGTCGCTATCATGGATTTTCTTGCTGTCTCTGTATCTCACCTTTCTGTCTCTTTATTTGTTCAGCTAAATGAAATGACATCAACAACTCTGGGTTCGCTGAATGAAGGGCTTGGCAGGTACCTGTGGAGAAGGAAGATCCTCCTCAATGTCACAATATCCCCCCGTTAGCTTTCTTCATTGTCTTCTTAATACAACGATCCACATCTCTACTCTCGTACCACTGAGACTAATGCGCTGGTCCCTTTCCGAGGCCCTAGCTTGCAAGATAGGTACCGGTCGCAAGTCCGTGAAATCGACATCCCAGTTCTGCTGTAAACTGCACAACAGTGGCTTCCCTTCTCCTAGGACAAGTGGAGACATTTATTCCAATGTCGCAGCTCTTTACAAAGTTTCCCATGCTTTCTCTGTTCTGTATCATGTAGCGATCAGGTTTGCAGCATCTTTAGCTTGCAAACGGACCTAAATACGACAAACAAGCAGTACAGCATCGCTTTGACGCTCACTTACGTTCCTTATATTGTGGACCTGCCTTCCAACCTAGTCTTAAAGGTTTGTGCTGTTCAGTTGCGAAACATAGTCCTCTATACCTTCTGTGATCCGAATCTCATACTTCCGACAATGCTCACCCTTTGGGGAATCATTACTACTCTGCAAGGTTTTTGACAGTAACGCAAGAAAATATATATTCGCTAATATCTTCATTTAGGTGTTGTCAAAAATTCTGCGGGGCTGCTGGCCTGCCGGTTCTTGGCCTATGCGAAGGTAAAGTCACTTGACTGTCAACGGAAAGGATTTACTGAAGATGATTGTCAGGTGGCATCTGTCCGGGTCTTGTCCTTTACCTCTCATTCTGGTACCCTCGCCATCAGCTCCAGTCAAGGTATGTTACACATGTTTGTTAGTTAATCGTCCTCATATGATTGAATACGATTTCGGCTTCCTTCTCTACTGCTTCCATCTCTGGTGCCTTCTCGGGTATCCTTGCATACGGCATTGTCCAGATGGAGGGCGTCGGTAAATGCGCCGGCTGGGCTTGGATCTTCATTCTCGAAGGACTATTCACCTATCGACTCCTTCAGCTGGCAGGAAGTCGGACAGGCGTTCACCCTTCCCCAAGTGCGGTTCCTCGCCGTCAGCTTCTTCTTTGATGGCACGTTATTATTTTGCATTTTTTGATGCGATGCTCACGATATCTGTCACAGATGTCCTCGTCTATGGTCTAGCCTAGTATGTCGTCTTTCGGTCGGGCACATCACCATATGTTTACTGTTGGTCTGCAGTTTCACCCTTTCGATCGTCGCTGGTCTTGGGTACATCA
>JAGGAU010000308.1:0-15929 GCA_017657275.1 Termitomyces sp. T108
ATCACTTAGGCTGGAGTTTGTTAAGAACCCTCTACCTTTCAAAGTATTATATATTTTGGAAAGTAACCCTCAAAACATCAAGTTTATTGTCAAGCAACAGTGTGGATTTGAAGGAACAAGAAAGCAGCAACACCCAACCTACAAAGTGTGCAAGATCCAGAGCAAATCTTAAGAACACAAAAGAAGAAAACTACAAGCAATACTACAAAATCTACAAGAACACACAAGCTACCACTGTCCACCAGTAGGGATGCTCCTAGGTTCCTCCATACATACTCAGCTCATAGAGGTCTGACATTTTCTCAGGAAAATGGAGAACCTCTTCAAGGCAGCAGACCAGGACCTTCATCCCTTTCCTGACTTCTTCTGGGATGTCTTTCCTGTTGGCTAACATCATCAAGGCCATTCTTAGGGTGCTAGCATTGATTGTCTTGCTGCTCTTGGCCATGACTTTGCTTTCATGTAGCCATTGCTTGGCATCATCAAGAGTCTGTACTTTTGGGCTTTGTTCACTGCTGTCTTGGCCTTTCTTTGTGCTG
Organism: Termitomyces sp. T108; assembly: GCA_017657275.1. Lineage (NCBI taxonomy): Eukaryota > Fungi > Basidiomycota > Agaricomycetes > Agaricales > Lyophyllaceae > Termitomyces > Termitomyces sp. T108. The sequence goes on from JAGGAU010000308.1 coordinate 540, forward strand.
GCTCTTGTGACCACACCTTGCACTGCCATGCTGGTTACCTGATGAAGGTCTTACAATCTGAGGAATTTACAATCTGGCAATCTGCTCATGATAAATACAAGCATTGGTTGAATAAAGATGACTCTGCCACAAGGATAATTTGAAATGCAATTGAATATACCTGTCAGGTTCTGCTGACCATGGGGGCTCAGACCACTAGGCAAATCCTTACTTGGCAAACATAAGGTCTATGTGCACAACTAGAGTTGCAGGGCATGGCGTACAAACCAGGGGTTTGGGGGAAAGGAAATGGCTATGGAGAGACCGAGGCTAGTCCAGAAGGCTGGAAAGGGAACTCCAGGGTTTGGGGACAAGCTCCAGGGCTGAGAATAAGTCCCAGGGAGCAAGTGTTGGTGGGCTGGGAGTCAGACATGGGATCCGCCAAGTTCCAGGGCTGAGGTCAAGGGAAAGGGGTGGGGGTGCAATCAAGAGAAGTTGGAGACTTAGGGAAGAAATGGAGACAGAGAGATGAAGAGAGAGGGAGAAACTTAGGGAGGAAGACCAAAAGAAGAAAACAAGATAGATGGGATCAAGAACAAGATGAGTAATAAGAGAGTAGAGAATAGAACAAGTCAAGTACAAGACAATTGAGGAATGGAGGCAAGATAGGCAAGATCAATAGAAATGATAAGAGAGCTGGAATAAAAACCAGGAAAGTTAGGCAATATCAACACTACCATACTGGAGGCTATGCTACAACTTATATATGGAGAGGGCAGTTAGGCTCCAGACTGCAGGCCCAGGGGCATGTCACAGTGCAGGAGTTCTTGTTAGAGCCCAGGATTCATGCAAGGAGTCATGCAATGGTACCAGGACTCTTGCTGAAGCCCAGGGATCATGCAAGGGCACTGCAGGCATTGAGGTTGGTTGAGTGGCATAAAGGAAGCTCACAAAAGATGGGTCTTGCTTTGGGAGCATAGGAGGCATGGAATGTGTGAGGTGAAGAGTCATCCAAGGAGGAGAGGCGGGCACAAGGTTTGGGCTGAGGTGATGCATTGATGCAAGAGGCATGATAGTTGCCTAATTGGGATGGGGAGGTTGCCAGGGATTGCCAGGGTCAGCACTGATGTGGCGTTGGCAGGTGGTGATGGGCTGGGGATTGCTGGAGTTAGCGCTGATGGTGGCATTGGCAGCTAGGGTTTGCTAGGGACAGCGCTAATGTGGTGTACATGGGCAGCGATGGGTATTGATGGCCGCTGGATATAGCTGGTCTTAGTAGTGGTCTAGGCCTGGGGCCTTGTGGGGCTGGTCCAGTGAGTTTGGGGATACCAGGGCCAGGGCTGTGTACCAGCAGTGATTGGCAGAGTACTGGCAGTGGTGGTGGGCCGTGACAATACCCAATGCAATGCCATAGTTAACCTTGATAGTTCCAAGGAAATTTGAGACCATATGCATAAAAATTATGTTGACCAACAAAGCAATATAAACATGCACTATTATTATCAGCAGTTATATGCCAAGAAATGGGATGGAAACTCACCTTTAACCAATTATCTCAGATTTTATATGAGCATACATCATTGTTTCATTGAATCTGGCCATAAAGTTGACAATTACACAATTTTTAATACTATCCTTCTGTCATTACCCTGAACACCTACATGGGAGGTTGTCAGGTTCAGCTGACAACAGAGGCTTGGACCACTGGGCAATTCCTTACATGGCAAACACAAAGTCTATGTGCACAGTTATCATCATGAGGTGTGGTGTATGGGGCCAGGAGGATAAAGAAGGGAGCAAGCATGGAGGGGCAGGGCTATGTCACAATCTGCCACTACCGCTGGTACATCGCCAACCACTGCCGGTAACCAGCCCCAGCCCTGGTACCTTCAACCTCACCGGGTCAGCTCCATGAACCCCAGGCCCGGACTGGTCCTCTCCAGCGGCCATCAGCACATCAGCAGCCATCAACACCCATCACTGCCTGTATACGCCACATCAGCGCCAACCCCGGCAAACCCCAGACGCCCACGCCACCGTCAGCGCCTGCCGTGGCAATCCCCAGCTGATGCCACCATCATTAGCACTCACTTGGCAATCCCCGGCCATTGGCACCACTATCCGTACCAACCCCGGCAATCCCCAGGCCCATCACTGTCAGACCCCGATGCCCTCCTTTCCCAATCGGGCAACCATCATGACACGCATCACCCGGCCTGAGCCTCACACCCTGTGCCTCCTCTTTGGTTGACTCCTTGCCTCCCTGCATTGCAATCCCCATCTGATGCCGCCACCATCAGTGCTCACTTGGCAATTCCCGGCCATCGGCACCACCATCCGTACCAACCCCGGCAATCCCCAGGCCCATCACTGTCAGACCCCGACGCCCTCCTTTCTCAATCAGGCAACCATCATGACACGCATCACCCGGCCTGAGCCCCGCACCCTGTGCCTCCTCTTTGGTTGACTCCTTGCCTCCCTGCATCGTCCATGCCTCCCATGCTCCCAAAGCAAGGCCTCTCCTTTGTGAGTTTCCTTTACGCCACCAACATCTGCAGCATCCTTGCATGGTCCCCGGGCTTCAGCAAGAGCCCCGGTATGCCTTGCATGAACCCCAGGCTCCAGCAAGGGTCCCTGCCCCATAACTTGCCACAGAGCCTGGGCTTGAGCCCTGGAGCATGCCCACCCCCTTGTATATAAGCTGTAGTGTAGTATCTGGTACATTAGTGTTGATATTGCATAGTTTTCCTGGTCTCTAGCTCGTCTCAGTTATTATTTCAATCCATCTCCCTTATCTTGCCTCTGTTTCTTTGTTATTTCGTACTCGACTCACTCTAGCCTCTCTTATCATATCGCTTGTTTTGTCTTGTCTCTAATCTATCTGTTTCCCATCTCCGGTCCCCTTCCTCTAAGTTCCTCTTTCAGTCTCTCTTTCTCCTTCTCTTCCTTCTCATCTCTTTGCCTCTATTCTCTTCAAGTCTCCAACTCTTTCACCACTTCCCCACCTTCTCCCAACCCCGGGACTTAGCAAGTCCTGCATCTAAGCCCCGGCCCTTCTACCACTCACTCCCAGGACTTATTCCTAGCCCCAGAGCTCATCCCCAGACTCTGGATCTCCCTTGACAGCCCCTTGGACCAGTGTCAGTCTCTCCGCACTCGCTCCCACCCCCTCAACCCTGGTCCGTACACCGCGCCTGCCACTTTGGTTATGTGTATAGACTTTGTGAGCGCCAAGTAAGGATTCGCCCAGTGGTCTGAGCTCCCATGGTCAGCAGAACCTGACAGGCTAGTCTGGAGTCAGTGAGAGAGCTCCAGGGTTTGAGAATGAGCTCTGGGGCTGAGAGCAGGTTCTGAGGAACAAGTATACACTGACCAAGGCTAAGTGTTGGGGACTTGTCAAATCCTGGGGCTAAGCTTGAGGGTAGTTGGTCAGGAACGTGACCAAGATAAGGGGGAAATGCAGAGACTCAAGGAGAAGAGAGAGAGAAGGAAGGAACTTAGAAGGGGAGACTAAAGGAAGACAAAGAGTTAAATTGAGAGTAAATGAGATGAGTAAAGACAATAGTAGAGAGTAGAGCAAGTCAAGTAAGATATGAAAGAGTAAAGAAGGAACCAGAGATGAGTTGATGGGATAGAAGTATGAGTAGAATGAGAAACAAGGCAGAGATACAGAAAACTAGGCAATATCAACACTACTGTACTAGATGCTACACTATGACTTATATACAAGGGGGGCAGGTAGGCTCCAGAATACAGGCTCAGGCTCTGGGGCAAGTTGTGGTGCAGGAGTTCTTGCTGGAGCCTGGGGTTTGTGCAAGAAGATGGTACCAGAACTCTTGCTGAAGCTTGGAGACCATGCAAGGGCATTGTGGGTGTCAGTATTAGTCAAGTGGTGTAAAGGAAGCTTACAAAGGAATGGCCTTGCTTTGGGAGCATGGGAGGGAGGTATGGAATGGACAAGGAGGCAAGGAATCAAGCAAGGAGGAGGTGCAGGATGCAGGGTTTGGGCTGAGGTGATGTATTGATGCTTGACATGTAGTGGTTGCCTATTTGAGATTGGGAGGGTGCTGTGGATTGCCAGGGCCAGTGGTGATGTGGCATTTGTGAGGCAGTGATAGGTACTGATGGCCATTGATAGTTCCATGGATTGCCAGGGTGTGCATTGATGGTGCTAAGGATGGCTGGTCATGTAGTGGTTTGGGCCCAGGGCTTCATAAGGTTGGTCTGGGGGTTTAGGAACTCCAGGGCTGGGGTTGGGTACTGGCAGTAGTGGTGGGTTGGTCATGACAGAGGTGGTCAAACAAAATCTATTGTTTTGAAGCTCTTCCCTGACTTTCAAAAATGTCTCCACCAAATTGCTGTCAGTCTACAATTGAATTACATTAGAAGACAGTGCAAGTTGAAAGCCCCTAGCTTTCATATCCAAAAGGGAACCTGATTTGAGTGGGAGTAATAACAAGAACAGAGACACAAAAAAAAAATTCAAACCCAAACATGAATCCAAGCCCAATGACATTTGCTACAATTGCAGTGAGAAAGGTCATTGGCGGCCAAAATTCTCCAAACCAAGAAAACCCAGAGAAACTGGAAAAGCTAATATTACTAATTCACCTAATAATAACACTCAAGAAGTTGGAAAAGTGTTAATAGCTATTTATAATGGTATGCCTTCTGGTTTACTTCTGAAAGTGCAGCATCTTGTCACATAGTGACTGATCAAGATTATTATATCAACTATCAAGGCATTGATAATCAACACATTTCCATGGGAGGTCTTAATTCCTTGCCTGTTAAAGAAAAAGGAACAATCACCTTTTGAACCTGCCTTCCTACTGGAACAAATAACATTCAACTGTGTGATATCTTGCATATTCCTACTTTGGGTGTGAATCTCATAAGTTTGGGGTCTCTACAGTGGGCAGGTGTGACAATTAACAGTTTAAGTCATGGAATTGGTATATCCTGGAACAATAATGAATTTTTGTGCATGAATTCAATTAGTGAATACGGCACTCTTTACAGGATCAATGCAATGACACTGGGTAGTATTGACCAACATGTTGCATTCATAGCTAATGAATCTACAATGCATTTATGGCATAGACAACTAGCCCACATCAGCCCATAAACCATAAAATCTATGGTCGATCAGCATCTAGTGACTAGAATCAATAGAAAACTACCTCAAGAGTTTGATTAATCATGCAGCAGATGTGCCAAAGAAAAGTCCATACAAGCTCCTTTGCCTAATTCAAGCAACACCAAGAGCTACTGGTGATGGATCTTACACATCCCATGAGTGTGGAAGCCTGGGATGGAAACTGGTATGCACTAGTGGTAGTTGAAGCTAGTCAATGATTTTCTGTTGCCACACTTCTGAAATCCAAAGAGGAAGTCATTGATGCTGTCCACAATATAGTGATTCAATTCAAACATGATGCTGGGAAACTCATTAAAATTATACAAACAGATAATGGAACAGAATTCATTAATGCCAAAATAAAAATGTTTTGTCAACAAAATAGCATTAAACATCAAACTATGAATTATTACCAACCCCAACAAAATAACATTGCAGAACAAACTATAGCTGTACTGATGAAAATAGTGAGAGCCATGTTATATGGCACATGAATGGACCTACAATATTGGGGTGAAGCTTTTATGTATGTGGTATACATATGCTTTGTCACTCCTACTTCTGCCCTTCAGAGAAGAATTCCGTACATGGAATGGAATGGACATACATCTGATATATCTCATCTCCAAATCTTCAGATCCTTAGGTTGGGCACATGTGCCTAAAGAAGTGCATCAAGGAAAACTAGAGTCTTGTGCTGTGCATGTAAGAATGCTTTGTTGGTGGAATGATGAAACAAAAGGTTACAGGTTGGAAGATTCAGAAAATGGGAAACTTATTGCTTCTAGAGATGTTCAATTCTATGAAGACAATACTTCTAGTGAAATGGCTTGTGTTGATCCCAGTTTAACTCACTCTTTCTCTGAGGAAATCAATAACTTCATTGACACTGCTATATATCCTGAAATAGATGTACCTCATCAAATATTGATTCCAAATCCCACTTCAAAATCTGAAGTAGAAACCAACTTAGCAGATAATAGACTAATGAAAGAAAAAGGTATAGGTTTCCCTTTAGGAGACTTAAGGTACCCCTCTTCTTCTCCTCAGTCCTTGCTTTCTCATAGCTCTTCATACCAACACATTCCTCTCACACCTCGTAAAGTCAAAAAATGGAGTAACTTACCTCAACATGAGCCATCTTCTCAACAGAGACATCTTCCCATGAGGTATAGGCAGGATGAGGACAAAAACTCATTCACTCATATTGCTTTTGTGACTATGTCAGGTCCCCATGTTGAGGATGCAATGGAGACTGAGGAAGCTGAGCAGTGGCAGAAAGAAATTGACTCTGAGTATTGTCAACTTGTCAAAAAGGGAGTCTTTGAAGAAGTGAACAAATTACCCCCCAGAAAGAAAGCTGTGGGCAGCAAGATAGTCTTAAAGCAGAAATTTGATGAACATGGCAAACATACTAAATACAAGGCTCAAATTGTGGCTCAAGGTTTCTCACAAATTCCTGACATTGATTATGAAGACATTTTCTCATTCATGGCCAAATTTACCATACTACATGTCTTCTTAACATTGGCGGCTTATGTTGAGTTTGATGTGCATCAGATTGACATGATCAAAGCTTACCTGGAAGGAAATCTCAATGAAGAGATATACATGAAAGCTCCTGCTAATGTTAGAAAGACTAAATTCTGAAGGCTACTCAAAGCAATCTATGGACTTAAACAAGCTGGATGCAAATGAAAAGAAAAACTTCATCATGTCCTCATGAGCCTAAGTTTCAAACAATTGCATGCCAACAACTGTGTATACATCTTATGTTCTAACAGAACAATTGTCTTGATAGTATTGGTTTATGTTGACAACATGGCCATAGCTGGAAAGGATCTCTTCCAGATTGCATCTTTCAAAACCAATATAAAAAAGAACTTTGATATAACAGATTTAGGCAAGATTCATTATATGCTCGGCCTACAAATCACTCATGACAAACCAAATTGACTGATATACATAAATCAATCCTTCTATATTAATTCCATGCTCAAATGCTTTGGAATGATCAAATGTAATCCAGTTTCAACTCCACTGTCAACTAATCATAACTTGTCACTTCTTCAGTCCCCCAAATCCAAATTGGACCTTGAAGCTTATGAAAACTATGCAAATGGATTGACATATTTATCTTTGATTAGTTCCTTGATACATGTGACTCAAATGCACCCAGACATACAATTTGCAGTCAGCTTGCTCGCACAATTCTCTAACAACCCAGGCATACCACATCTTGCAGCTTGCAAGAGGGTCCTTAGGTACTTGAAGGGTACCAGAAATTTCTGCTTTTGACTTGAGGTTTGGTTAAAGAAGATATGCTTTTGGTGGGGTAGAGCAATGCAAATTGGGCACAGTATAATTATGATTGAAAATCAATTAGTGGTTGGTGCTACAATATTAATAGAAGTTTTATATCTTGGTCTTTGAAGAAACAGCTCATTACTGCTACATCAACTGTGGAAGCCAAATATATTGCATTGGCAAATGTTACTTGAGAAGCTATTTGGTTATGAAACTTACTCAACAATTCAGATTTTTGACAAGTGGGTGCAACTATCATTCATGCCAACAGTACTGGCAGCATTGCTTTATCCAAAAATCCTGTCAATTAGTCATGGGCCAAACATATCAACATATGATTTCACTTTATTTGCAAATATACCTCATGAGGTAATATAAAGTTTGAGAATATTCCTTTGCATGATATGATAGCAGATGCATTAACCAAGACCTCACCACATGATGATGATGCCCAAAAGTCACTAGGTACTGTATGAAGTAACTGCCACCTAGCACCTTGTGTTGGGCACACGCTAAGATATGTGAGAGTCCTAGGCAGGGTCCCAGCTACTTGTGGGGCTGGAAGTTTTGGGTAAGTGCAAGAAGGATTAAGAGAGTGCTTAGTGATCAGGCACTAAATTGAAATCTTGCTATAGGTGCAGGTGCTAGACTCCTGGCAACTGGAAGGCAGTAATGTACCTGGTGGTACTGTTGGCTATAAGAGGTGCTGACTTGGCATGTTGAAGGAGGCAACCAGGCTGCTGGCATGTATGAGGTGCTAGCTGCTTAGCAACCAAATGAGCAAGAAGTGGAATAGATGATTTAGTGACTTGAGAGGATTAAGCTCACTAAGATGTAATGTGTGCAGTGGGGGTCTATTGACCTAGTGCTACCACAAAGTACACTATTTATAAAGCGCTAGGTTGCCATTGCTAACTATATAAAGTAAGTGAAAATAATACAGTTGGTACATAAAGAATGAAAAAGAAGTCACCAGCAGCATGTGTCAAAAAACTTCAAGAATTGTGATACAAGGAATGAAACCTGAAAATTTGCCTGAGTTGCCAATGGCATCTGTCCACCAGCTGGATGACCCTGCAACCAAAGACTATAAGGGGGTACATGCATGGGGAGCTGTCATTCAGGCCTGAAACCATCAAGAGAAGGAAGTCACCAGACATCAGATAAAGTCGCTAAGGTGAAGCAGGTGCCATTAAACTGCCAAAAGTACAGAGTTGCTTCATGATGTTTCTATGGTTCCAAGGCTTCTGTTGGGGAACTCAGCCCCTGCTGATAAAGATAGCACTTAAGCTAATTGAGGCACCAGATAATCTTGATGCCGGATGAGGCTGCCAAAATCACTGTTAGTGCACTTAGCCCAGCCAAGTACTTATCAGTGGTACTTTTAAGAAGCACTGCTTAAAACTAATGATGCCTGATCCATAGGCATATGAGATGCACACATAATGTGATTATGTTATTTCCTTCCTTGAGTTCTAAAAGTCTCAGACATTCTTGTCTTGAGACACTGTGTCTTTCATATACTCTACTCAATTTAGTATGTCTAACTTGTATTATAACATAAAAGGCAAGCCTACCCTAGGAACTCATTATCTTTTAATTTCAAGTCCCAGGTAGGGATTAATCAATCACAAATGATATTATCTTTTGATTTTGAGTCCCAGATTGAATTGTATTTTGTGAATCTACTGTGAATTAATACATCATGCTGCATCAACCATGCCATAATTACCAAGGAGTGTACTGTATAGAGAAAAATGGCTGTAGTCCAAAGGACTGATGAGCTCTATGTGAGTAGTGAAAAAGAAGCAGGATGCAAGTAATGCCAACCTGACAAGCTCTACATGAGTAGTGAGAGAGAAGCAGGATGAGGGTCAGGAATAGCGTAGCTGAACTAAATACAATGTCCATAACAGTGAGAATGAGAAGAAACAATGGAGCCATTGTCTGTTGATGGCAAAGCAATATGATATGAGCAAGGTGATGCAATGCATTCAGGGTCAAACAAGGGTTGGTTTGCCTACATAAACCTTGATCAATGCTTTGATCACTTCATGTATTGGCACTTGCCATTTCTATATATTGTTTCATTGATCATGGATTCACAATGATAGCTACATAATCTCCATAAAAGGCCTTGTCAGTCTGCTCTCTTTTTTTATTGTCAGCAGCATAAGATGTTATGGAGTATTAGATCCTTGATGGTTTCCCTGGCCTTCAAAGTGAGTCAGACAGAAAAGTGTTCAAGGATGGTTGGTTTTTGGCCAAAAGGTAAAAATCAGGAGAAAACATGAGTGTCTCTGGTCATTGATGGCTCTACAACAAGTCCCAACACATAGATTCAAGATAGACATTGATCAGTGTGTTCAGTTGCTGAATACTAGATTAGAATTGTTCTGTCTTCTTTTGTGGTCTCTTCATCTTACTGCAATACTTGGACACCAGCTTCTATCCAACACCTGGCCAGTGTATGGTACAACCCACACACTGTACTAAGGTCCATCTTGTTTCCCTATACCAGACATGGGTAGGATAGGCTAACAATATCCAAGCTGTGGGCATTTATGTCCCAAACATAGACCCTTGAAATAGAAGTTTGGAATAATGTCATCCACTTTGCTAATAAACTGGTCAATGGTGAAGACATAGATTGAACAGACACTCAAAACTCACAAGTGATGTTTTGACAAGGAAACCTTTGCAACTCATAAAATGAATGATTTTTGTTGCTGCAATACAGGGCTACAAGGGGGGAGGGGGTCTAAAGTTCCATGTATATTATTCAGTGGTCATAGTTGCAGTGTAACTTGTAATCTAGTGTCTGGCATCAGAGCTTTCCTCAGAGTGTGATAGGCTGGGCCACATCTACACAGACCTCAACATTTATTCTAATTTCTCACCTATGCAAGTAGACAAACCAGACTCATAATTTATATGCCATATGTATGTATCTGGCAGAGCAGTACAATGCTATTGCCCTCCCCAAAGTGTGTTAAAATTGTTTGGCATCAGAGCTTTTGTGTGGATGGGCTGGAGCCATGTTGCAACAGACCCCAACATTTTTCTGGTTTCTCACTTGAACAATTCTCTCACAAGTGATCAGATAGACACAATCCAACCAAGCCAATGATTTATATGCATTTGTACATATGTATCTGGGGGTCAGTAGAGTAGGGTTACCACCCAAGCCAACCCAATCATCAATATCATCAGTCATCACCAACAGCTAAAAAAGAAAGAAAGAGGCAAATAGCTTGTGTGTGTATATGAGGACTTGGGGGTTATCAATCATGGTATGTAAGTATGGAGTAGTAATGTGAAATAGAAAAAGAACAATAGACAACAGCAAAGGTCCTTTCCTTTCCTTTCCACAGGCCATGGTATAGTGCCATGATGCAGTGCCAACAAAAAAAAGATGATATAAGCAATGGGGAGGGAAAAGAAAAAGAGGGAAAAAAAACACTAAGAAAGAATGGGTAATCAATTGCACAAGGATATGAACCCAATCCCAATTCTTGTTGGATGCAAAGCAAAATGGGGTAGGAGGCAAAAATTTAGAAAATCAAAGAAAGAAAAAGGAAAAAAAGAAAGAAAGGGAAAAGAAAAACCAAAGCTCCAGCAGGAATGGGGGTGGGCCACTGGGCCAAAAGACATGCATACCCTTCCTCCTCCTCATCACCCTCTCCCCGCATCCCACATTCACTTACTCCCCACCAACCCCTGACCTGACCCTGACCCTGACCCCAACTCCTGAGCCAGAAGCACAAACAACACCTTCTCCTTCAACACAACTGGATAACTATTTATCAAATGTGCAAGCACACACAGATCCTCCTGATCCAACAACACAATTGTCACCTTCAGCTACACACACATACATCAGCCACTACCTCTTCCCATTCAGGAAACAAAACATGTGCCATGCCTTTGATTTCCTTTGATCCCAAACAACTTGATCACCTTGAAACTATGACCATCAACATCCACACATGCACAGAGAGAAGGAAAGGACACACAGCTTATCACTAAGCAGCTGCTTCTGCATTTGCACCTGCATATCTCTCAGCCCATCCATAAACGCATCCATAGCTTGCACAACACATGTGTCTGGCATCAGCAGGCCCAGTTCTGCAAGTGCCAGCATGTATGCCATCATGAGGCAGCTTTGGTGCAGGGAGCTTTGCAAGTGTTGTGAGCATCCATCCTCTGCCTGCAGTGGTGCTGGTGCCAGGCATGCCAGGGAGTGGCAACAATGCAGCAGATGGCCTGCATAAGGACAGCTCCAGCATCTTGGGCAATGCAGCCACCTACATTGTTGGTTTTTTTGTCTGTGCTGCTGGCAGCACTCACTCTTCCCCCAACTCTAACTCAGCACCTTCTCTGCCTTCCCCTCCTCATCCTCACTCCCCAACACAACCTTCACCTCTGCCAACTTGATCCTTAATGCCTCTGCATTAAAAAGACACATTGCACGCTCCTACTTCAGCAGGCCCATGAGCTCCACCTGGTGCATGCACTCAAGTCTACACACTGTGCCCAGCATCCTTGTGCACTGGTGGTTGCTGCAGCAGCATTGGGTCAAGCACATGCAAGTCCTGCAACTGCACCAACAGGGAGCTCAATTTTGTTTCCCCCTGTGTCACCACAGCAAGGGGATGCAGTGAGCTCTGCACTATGTGCACCTGGTTCTTGAGCCTGACAGGGTCCTCAATGCACTGCACAATCTTGCTATGCGCAAGCGCACAAGCACGTCTATGATGGGGGCAAGGTCATTGTTTGGGACTAAGGGGAGGTTCTTGACTCTCTTGACTTTGTGTGCAAAGTTGCTGGTGAGGACCTCCCTGCACACAATGGGGGAGAGGCCCATGAGGTTGTCATAGCACATTGAGAGGTTGAGTGTGCCCAACAGCATGGCCTATGGTGCATCAGCATGAGGAGCAGAGGGGAGGAGAGAGAGAGAATACATGTGTTGTAGTAGCTCCTGGAGCCACACCTGGACTGCTCATGCTCAGAGCAGTTAGGAGAGAGTAGCATGGAGAAGTGGCAGGGGCTGGAGAAGCCAATGTAGCTGTTGCCCACATCACTGGCAGTGGGGCTTGTGGCACTGCTTGCACTCCATTAGGATGGGTACTTGCATTGATGCATTGAGGTAAGCATTTGTGTAGTCAACTTGCCACATCTCAAAGTCCTCAACAGCTCCTACAGTGAGGTTCATTCAAAGTGATTCCTATTTGATGATTGTGGCATATGTGATGAAGTAGTTAACACCCAGGATCTGTGAGAAGCCTTTTGCAACAAGGCATGCTCTCTGGCCAACAACCTTTCCATCTGCATCATACTTCAAAGCAAATACCCATCAGTTCTTCATAGTTCTTGCCCCAGCTTGTTGCTTGGCCAATTGCCACACCTTCTTCTCCCACATATGTTCCATCTCCTAATCCATCAGACCATGCTACAAGTTGGGTCATCTCATTGCCTCCAAGTAGGACTTGGGTATCCACAGATCATTGGGTACAGGGGCATGGGTTGACAGGACACCACATAAGTCTCCTCCTCACTCTCAGGGTTGTTTGAGTTGTTGGGCAGGTTCATACTGTGTCTAGGAGATGCCGCTGCTCTATCTGCCAATCATGCTGATCTGCATAGTTTCCCTGACATACAGACAGTAATTGGCAGGGCTGGTGCTATTGGCTCATTGGGTGGAGTAGTTTGGAGTTGCAATTCCAGGGTCAGCTATGTCAAGGACATCAAACAGATCTGCAAGATCACCCACCCTATCATCAGGCAGAGTTTGGTGGGCAATTCCTTCCTTAAAGATTACATCTTGTGAGCGGAACATTCTACCAGTCATTCAATCCAATAGTTTGTAGTCACCATGCCCAAAATACCCCACAAGCACAGCTTTTATAGAGCGCATCTTGAGTTTACTGGCCCCATCCTACCTGGGCACTTTTGTATATGCAGTGCATCTGAAAGGTCAAAGGTATGATACATCAGGTTTTGATCCAGTCCTAATTTCATGTGGCATTTTCTCAGGGTGTTGTGAACTTGGGATCAAATCCAGAATGTGTGCTGCTGTTGCAGCTGCCTTCCCCTCAGGAGTCACAAATTGCTCAACATGCTGCAGGCAAGGTCAAGGATGGTATGGTTCTTTTGCTCTGCAACTCCATTTGCCACTGATGAGTGTAGTGCTGTTGTATTGTGGACTATCCCCCATTTTTGGCAGTATTTGGCCCAGAGTTTGTTGTTAAACTCAATTCCACCATTGGTCCTGATCAACTTTATCTGCCATCCCCATTGATTCTCAACATGGAGGTCCAGGAATTCAAGACAAGCAAGGGTAGTCTCAGCTGCTTTGTGAGCCAGGAACCAGATGGTGCACTCTGCTCCACCCTGATTGGTTGCCACAAGCATCAACAATTTGTCTCCCATGGTTTGGATGCAGGAAAGCCCCCATATGTCAAATGCTACCCTCTCATACAGCATAGACTCAGGTTCAACTTGTTTGTTGAATGGTTGATGGGCATACTTGCCCATTATACAGTCCTTGAAACATCTGTGGTCATCATCTTGGTGACTATTAGTCCCTTGACTGTGTCCTTGCATATCATCTCATGCAGGGTACTTTCTCCTACATGTGCAAGGCACTTGTGCCATGTCTTGAAATCAACCAAGCAGTGCAACAAATGGGCAGAGCATGTAATTGGGGGGTGCATGAAATTAGCAACAAACATTGTTCCCTCCATTTTGCAGCACATGAAGGGCTTGCCATCAGGGGCAGTTAGCACAGCCCCTTGGCTCTCAAGGCCTACTTTTACCCCCTTTCTGACAAGGGATCCAAGGGATATTAAATTGTGGGACAGGTCAGGTGCATGCAGTGCATTATCAAAAGTCATCTCAATCAATTCACCATCACATATCGTCCATTTGTGCACATGTCCTGACCCTAAAATTCAGAATCTTTGCTCCTCAGCTGTTATTCCTGCTGCTTCAACTCCACTCAGTGCATTGTATGAGATGAAGTCTTTGTGGTTTTTAAAGAATTGGTGGCTAGCAGCCAAGTCTGCATAAGTAATGATGTCTTCTCCAATTGGCAAGTCTGTTATGGCTGCAAAGGTGAGGCAACAGTGATTATTTGCATTGTTAGCTGACATTACTTCCATGGAGTTTACTTGCAGTGGAGAGGCCATAGTGGCATTCAGCAGTGCTGCTGGCATATTGCCAGTCATGGTTTTGTTCTTGTGCCACCATTCTGGGTATTGTCCTTCTATTCTTCCCTCTTTTTGGAAGCACTTCTCTTTTGTGTGTCCAATTTGTCCACAATTATTGCATTTGCTGGTCTTATCATTTCAATTTGTATTAGTCTGGACTGCTAAAGCATGTACTGAGTTGGTTGGGGTGATGACTAATAGGCTGTGGAGTAGGAGGGCATGTGTCATAAGTCTCATGACTACCTCAGTGGATGTTCCTAAGTCAAACAGAGCTCCTGTGACTGGGGCCCAGGTGCTTGGCATTGACTTGATAATGTATGCCCTGAATCTTTTATCATTGATGTTGGCTCCTTGGTTGTTGGCTTTAGACCAGGTTGTGCAAAGTGCCTTAAAGTGTACCTCAATATTTGCTCTATCCCTATATTTGATAGAGTTTAGCTCCTCCTTGGCTTGGAGCAGGCTGTCAGGGGACTTCCATTTTGGGACCTCCGGAATTGTTCCGGGGCAGTCCGGAGATTTCCGGACTTCCATTTCAGGATGTTCTGGAGCTATTTCCATTTTGCGACCTCCGGAGTTGTCCGGGAATAGTCCGGAGATTTCCGGACCTCCTCCGGGGTTAGGGTTTAGGCGCGGTCATGCTGTACAGTACATTCCCACGCCTCCGCGCCTGCGCCTGATGCGCCGTGCTCTGGCAGAGGAGTCCTTAGACTTGTTCTCTTTGGATTCCCCTCTGCCAGGTAATTAGCTACATTTC
>JAGGAU010000309.1:0-15880 GCA_017657275.1 Termitomyces sp. T108
GAATCCCTAGACTTGTTCCCTTTGGATCTCCCTCTGCCAGGTGAGTAGTTATTATGATATTGTTGGTATATACTCTAATATACTTTGGATCTCCCTCTGCCAGTTGTGTGACTGAGCCATAGCCTCCAGAGGTCACCCTTACAGTGGTAGGATTGAAATCAAGTGTATAGGAAAAGAGATTTGAGGTATTGTTGACTGTGAGTTCTGATAATGCATTGGCAAGGTTTCTAGGCCAAAGTTTTGCACAGTAAGATTCTTGGTAAATGGAGAGTGGAGGGTGAAAAAAGTGTTAAGCCTGCTGACTCTATAAGAAGGTAGTGCTGACACTGACTACAAGTTTCTGGCAAAATTCTGCCCTAGATACTTTCATGGTAGGCTTCAGATTGATGATGCATAAGAGCTATCTGGGTAGATGGCAATCTTAGTTAGAGTAGCATCAAGCAGTTGCTATATGTATGAGAGTCCCAAGCAGGGTTCCAGGTGATAAGTTGCTTAAAAATATTGAGTAAAAAGTGCTTAGTCACACATAGGCAGGCCAAGCACTAAAGGATGGCCAACTAAAATGCCTGCAACACAAGGCATTAGTGTATTCACAAAGTACTGTCAGCAATATAACAAGAGAGTGTGCCCACAGGATTGTACCTGTGAGGTTACCTCCAGTATAGGTGCCACGCTCCCAGCATGTACTTTATGTTAGTTTGACCCAACACACGCTGTTGACGTGTGACTGTAGATTATATAAGATTGACATCTTGTATTTCACCAACATAGCTAGTCAATCCAATATTGCGGTCTGATTCAGCTGCTGCATGATATGGAAGATTGTCTTATCTGTAGCCAACAGCTACAAGGATGCTGTAGCAACTTAAAGTCATAGTATACCAATGAAATACTATAGCAACTAGAGGTGGCAGAAAGCAAGGAAAGACATTAACAATTCAGAGAATTAGAGCAGGCTAACTTGACATCTGAACTCTGGAAATGAAGCTCCCTTATTTATTGTATGTCCTAAGACAAGATATTATACAGTATTTATAAGGTGGTAGTTTACTACTCTTAGTAAGCAAATGGAAAAGAAGCATCAGTACCACATGGTTTCCATCAATCAGCTGGATTAGCTTCTACCAACCTAAATTTAAAAATAGACTTTTCACATAGTGTCATCAAAGAAGCTAAACACTAAGGTTGCTTACAGTAAGTGCTATTACTTCCATCATTTGATGTGATTTGCAAGTGCATTACATCCTGTGTAAGTGCCATGCTGCTGTGCTGAGTCTAGGGAGAGGCTCATTATTAGTCTGGGGCCAGAAAGGGTGCTATAGTGGAAGAAGTGAATGCAAGAGTGGATTTTCTGGGTGAAGGGAGAGAGTCTAGTAGTGGGTGCACTTAAGAAGCAGTGTGTGTGAGAGATTGGACACAAAGATGAGGCAGATGCTGAGGTGGGTTTGTCCAAGTGTCAGCTGGCAGCCTACAAAACAGGTTCTGATATTTATCCTGGTTCCTTTGCCTGTTTCAAATCATCTAGATGAAGTTGCCTCTCTCTGCATTTGTAATATGCAGCTGGAGATGGCTGTGGTTACACTGCAAGCACATGTTAAATGGCAGGTTGCACAATACTGCATGGTCTTGTGGTGCATAGATGCAGGATGGTAGGAAGCATGAGAGGCCTGCAAGGTGTTGTTGCATGCTTGTGTTGTGGTACAGAAGTTGAAGGCCAAGCTAAAGTTTTGGAGGAAATGGGCTGAAGGGGAGGAAGGAGCCACCAGGCAGCACTTCCTGAAATACTGACCTGGGAACCTCTAGAAGGTTGCTAACCAGGCTGTTTAGTGGAGCAGTTATATGAGGTACCTAGAGGTCAGCCAGGTAAGCTCAAATACATTATATATCATGCACTATAGATTATCATTCAATAGTGATTTCAAGAACTCATTATAAGGATTCAAACACTATCAAAAATACAAATATTACTTACTGAACAATGACTACTCTGCTATAAAAATAGTATTCAACTATTATGAATACTGCTCAAGTCTCTTTCCCACATGATAAACTGAAGATCATAAAAAAATCATTGAAACCTCATAACAAAAAGAAAACATCAGATTAATCAATGAAGCTAGTTGCATCACATTGAAATGGTATTAGGAGTTTATGCACTTTGCAAGAATAGTATTTGAGCAATATGTATGCCTGAAAACAGCCTAAAAATGATTTAAAATACATTAATAGACTAAAATAAACAAAAGTGAATTTCATCTCACTTACATTACTATCATGAGAAGTCCCTCAAGTATGTATAGCTTCTGTAAACATCCTTCGGAAGGTGTTGCGGGAGTTCAGCCTGCATGCACATGATTATTGAAATAAATAGCTCTTATGCCAAGGTGCAAGACCAACATACATGACCTCAAATAAATCAGACAGGAAAAAGTCTGAGTTAAATCCTAATAGACTTACCAGCATTGAGTTGACATATACTAAAACGAAGGAAAAATGTGAGTGAGAGGATCAAGAGCAATGACAACCAACAGCAGACCTTTTGTATTGATAATCAAAAATGCTTGTTAATATGAGAATCCTTCAATAATGGGAATCATTTATAAAGACAAACCACCAAAGATAACACTTTTAGAAACAAGATAGTACTAGAGTGGCCAAGTGCTTTCATATATGAATAATAAAGCATACTTTTAGCATTACTTACAAATATAAGCACAGCAGCTGCAAGAATACTTGTCAGTAGTCCATTGCCCAGACTATACATTCATTAGTTGGTTAAAAACAATGTATTGGCTAAACCAGCTTTCCTAAAGACAACCAGATAGTTGATCACATTTTCAGACCTAAAACCATTTATAAGCATATTCCTTGAAGTTGAGCTTTATTGGCTCACTTTTGAAATCCAGTTGACATTCTTTTCAAGAGAAAAGCAAGAGATACACTTATAGTCATATCGCAGGTGATGTTGAAAACTAAATATAATGGAATCAAATGCTTCATTCTGCATGAGCCAGGATCTGGCAAGAGCCTTGAAATAAAAAACTCCACCTTTTCTAGTGGTGTCTTGGTATCTTCCCACAAGGGTGAGCCATATCTATGTGAAACTTTGAGTTATCTATTTATATGAAGTATTGTGACACAAACTGCATAGCACTGATTTCTGAGAATGAAAAAGCATCCAATTCGATTAGAAAGTCTTAATTTTCAGGAAAGGTGCCTCACTTAATCCAACACCTACTTCAAAGTTAGCAAACAAAGCTGAAAAGACCATATTCACTTACAAAACTGAGCAAGAGATGTCATCAACTACATTAGTGTTTGAGGCATGCAGAAAGATATGAGAGAGCAATACATACTATGAATGCCACAATGAGTTTTTGCCATCGGCATCCAATAATGACTATAAATGCTTGAGTAGGATAGCCAATGTCATCAATAACACTCACGGTGATATACTCTCCATGCATAAAAACTGACACAATCATACAGTAAGTTAAGGCAATTACACTAAGTAGTATGAGCACACCTCTGAACCATTGCTGTAACAGCTATCTGAGAGTTTATAAACCACATCAGAGACACACAAGACAACAGATTAACACTCACATTGATGGACAAAGCAAGCTGGCAAAGGCAACGATATCTACACTGATTGCTCAAATTAGTGAAATTGGACACATACCGCAATTCCCCTAAAAAAAAAGAGGTCAGAATCATTGCAGACAGTCAGTAGCATCAAAACTAACAAAGGGACGCTGACTACTGCTGAACTCTTCTCAGGCATTTTGCATGTGATAAAGAGGTAATGCACCGCATATGCAAAACAAACCACATGTGCAACCTCTAAGATGCTAATATGACTTAGAGTCGAAATCCCACAGATGGTTGAGATTACCAATAGAACTCACAAGAGCACTACAACCTAAGTATGCCAAATGTTTATCATAGATCATGAAGAACATGGTTACTGGTGACTTACTAGCACTTTTAAAAGCTTATGATCAGCAGGATACATGCGGAAGTAATATGCCGTCTGTGGGCACGTAATTCCTAGAAGCCTGGACAGGTTTTAGACAGAGGTAATTGGAGGGGAAGTACTCCTGTACGCAGAGCTGCCCATCATAGCTGGATAGCAAAGAAACATGAGGAAGGTTTAACTGTTTCATTGGAAAGTACGTGCCTGCAAGGACCGGTCCACTAAATATCACTATATTCACCATTGATGTACAATGGTAGAATAGTTGGTGGCCACCTTCAGTACCTTTAAATACTCTCCTGCAGTATTCCCAACCCCCTTGATCCATGGTCATGGTCGAAACATCATAGAAAGATGATCAGGACCTATTTATGAAGAAATCAATCAAGCCAAGACGTGTGAGTCCTCAGCAGTAATACAACATTCATTCCTGTTCAATGTAGAAAGTGGACGATACATTGGAAGGCAACAGATTTGTACTGTCCAAGCATGAGCTAACTATAAGAGGAAGAAACCGCACAAAATTGACAGATGGTTTTCCTGAGTCTTTGACAGGGTATGCAAGAGCTGTGCTTACAGTCATCAAGAGAGGAACTTTCGTGAGATAAATTTACCATTATATACGCATATCAAGATCTAGCCCTGTTAGAGAAAGTTATTCAAGATCAAGATCATGATGCGTGATGCATGATGCTTTGTCTGAGTACAATCCTCGTGACTGAGGTACTCAAAGCTGTTACGGGCGACAAACCGTTTGCTTACACAAACGCCCAAATATGCTACCAAAAAGGGCTGCAAAGATATACATGTATTCTCGGGTTTCACTTGCGAAAACCAGCTCAGATTCCAGCTTCATATTGTGTTATATGAAGTTGATATAATCACTGTAACCTACTCAACATCGCTCTCCTCATATCCCTCACCCTTATTCCCATCTTGCGTTGGAGGTGCGGCCACCCCATTTGTTGGACTCATAGAACCTCCGAAAAATCCACTTCCGTTACCAGATCCGCTAACATTCCTTGCCCCAAGGCCTAGCATATACATCGTCGAGAAGGTCCTCGATTTCCGGTGTGCCGCCGCTGGAGCCTGATATTGTATGTAATTCGGCATAGGCACCCGAAGCCCTAAACTGGCTAGGGGATCATGTCTTGTCTTACCAGTCCCAGAGAAATTGAGCGAGGGAACATGACGAAGTCGAGATGACATGACGCTCCCTAATGTCGGTGCGGGCCCGAGGCTGGATGTGGAAGTAATCATTGAAGGGCTGGTGAGAGAGGGCGAGGGAGAAGGGATGGGCGAGGTACTTTGGATCCAAGATGTCCACCCTGCGCCACCTGCCTCGTAGGTGTTGATTGTTTCAGCGGAAGAGGGAGATGGGGAGATTAAGGCAGCATCTGTATCAATCACATCGTGCACAGCATGTTGAAGAACAGCAATATCGTGCTCTATATCCTCTAGTTTCTGTGAAAGGCTCCGAATTGCCTTGTCCACATTAGGGTCTGTACCATCAATGAACGCCTCGACCTGTCTCTCCACATCCAAGTGCGTCATCGTGTCTCGATCCTGCTCTTGTTCTGAATTTAGATGAACAACGGGTGCAGGCGACGCAAGAGCCCCAGGTACGCAAAGTATCATCTCGAACCCCCTTCCCACAATCTCCTCATCTGCGATTCGAATCTCAAGCTCAACCCTGGCATCCTCTGTGTAATCGTTCAGCCTCTGTACTGCTGTGGACAACGCCTCTGCCAGTATGTGTCCTGTAACCGTGGATTGGAGGGAGGTGGAGAGGGATTCGAGTGCAAGGTGACAATTATGGAGAGAGCGCTGAAGGGCGTCATATCGGTATTTGGTTTTGGCTAGGTCTACGAGGAGTGGGTGTATGGGTGAGGTAGTGTTGAGAGAAATAGTTGGACTAGGAGAGACATTGGAGATGGATGGAGTTTCCAATAGCTTTGAACTTGGTCCTGGTGGAGGAGAAATCGGTGTGCCTTGGAGAGAGGTGGGGGTTGGAGGTGATTTGTGTTCAACTTGTGTAGAATCAATATTTACATCACTTGATTGGTCGTTTGAGATAGCGGGGCCATTGAGTAGGGTACTATCAGGTCGTTTTCCTTCCACTGATACAGGGTCGACTTCGAGTATCTCCTCGTGTTGTACAGTAAATTGCTCCCCTTCCGCTGCCGCTTTTTCATCCGTAGGAACCACATTTTGATGACGTGCACTTCCATTCGAAGACACATCATGGGTCGTGGTAACGACCACAGGTTCGACAGCAGCGGGCGGCGACACCTCTAAGTCATTGAGAGCAGTAGGGACTCCCATTCCGTCAGCTGATACTTCGTTGGGTATTGATGATAACGCTAGATCGGGAGACAAAAAACAAGAAACCTTTTCTTCGTCGTTTGGTATATCACTGGATATTGAAAGAGACGCAGGAGTTGAATCTTTGGTATATTCTTGGAAATCATATGCGCCGGTAGATTTCGGTATATGCTTAGGTTTCTGGTCGGATTCCGCTTCTACAATCTTGAACGGGGGTGTCTCTGGTGTATCAACCAGTGCAGGAGTTCCAGGTGGCTTCTGAGTCGGTACTAAGGGGAGCTGTGAATCAGTAGACAATGAAGGTGGGAATCCCTCGTATTTTTCGTCGGGTATATCGGTGTTGAGGAAAGAGGCTAATGGTGGTTCTAAGGAAAATTTGGAGATGACATTAGCAGCGGTGGTGCTTGTGATAAGCGACGAATTTTCATGTTTCGGTATCTGAGAGAGTTTGGCTGCTGGAACCGTTTTCAGCGATCTTTCTAGAGTGGCAGTCATCGCGGGTACGGAATGAGAGTTAGATGTGGCATCCTGCTCGGGAGTTGCTTCAGGTTGCTTCTCAGGCTCCTCTGAAGCTTTCCCGACATGGTCAACGTCAGCAGCACCATCAACTGCCGCAGCCTTGGCCAGTACAACAATCCTTTCCAACTCCAGCCTCCTCCCCATCTCCGTCTCCAACTCCATCATCAATTCCCTCACCGCCGCCTCCGCGACGGCCACTCTCCCGACCTCCCCATCCTCACCCCCAAACTTTCTCTCCAGCACCTTACGCACCACATCCACCAGCCTCACCAAACTCTCATCTGCTTCACCCACCCTACCCGCTGCCCGAACGTGTTCTTGCGCCTCCTCCGTCTTGAGAACCCACCTCTCCAGCTCCCTACGAACCTTCTCCTCCCGATTAACCATCCGGATTCGCAGCGCAACCTCCCTTCGGCGCCCGAATGCTTCTTTCGCGAGCTCACCGCCCAGCTCGTCGAGTGCACGACGAAGTGTCTCGGTCTGTGTGGTAGATGCGCGCAATTGGGAGCGCAAAGAGAGGAGTTGTGAGGAGAGTGTGGATGTTGTTGCAGAATGTCGGGTTTTGAGGGATGAGATAGCTGAGGAAAGGGAATCAGTTGATTTTTGAGAGAATCTCCTAAATGATAGGTGTCTATGAGATTGGTTTTTGGAAGAGGAAAGCGAAGAGTGCGTACATGTAACGAGAAACCATTTTAGCGGCTGTGTTATCGTCGATTTTGAGTTGCTGGAGCTCGAATTGAGCTTGTGCGAGCTCGACACGGCATTTCTCCAAATGTTCCTTTTCAGATTTGTGTTGTGAATCTGCGACGGCGAGGGCCCCTTGAGCCTCAAGGAGTTCTTTCTGCAGTCTTGCTGTCTCGGCGTTGAAATCTTTAAGCAATCGTTGTAGGCCCAACTTCCCCTCTGCAAGACCGTCAACAAGCCTCTCGTGGGACTTATCGGCCTGGAGGGATCGAACGAGTTCCGCGTACTCATTCACTACTAGATCCGACATCTTGACAGCCTCCTCCGCAGCCTTAACCTTGTGTTCCAGCTCCAACTCCCTTAATTTCCCTATCTCTTCTCGACCTCTTGTCCGGGCTGCAAGCTCGTATGCCGCCTCCGCAGCCATTTTAGCGCTACTGGCGTCCGCCGTCACATGCGAGAGCTGTGTCGTACGCTCTAGCAGTGCAGTCTCAGTAAGTGAAAGCTTATCAGAAAGCCTTCGTAAAGCAAGCGTCAACTGTTGCACCTGTTCAACCGCCGGATGTGCCTGGGGTGATGCGTCAGGATGGGGGTTAGCTCTCAGAACAGCTAGTTCGTTCCGCAGAACTTCATTCTCGCGTTCGAGATATGTTGCGCGGTTGTGCGCATTTGTGGATTCGAGAGAGTATCGTTGGAGCTTTACTGAGGTGGTGTAAGCCTCATCCTTGAGAGAACAAATCAGAGGTTACAATGAAACTATGTCCGATGTATCCATGCCTGAAAACGAGATAGTGCGAGTCGAAGACTGGAGAGTTCGGAGGCGAGAGGGTGCGTTGGGTCAAGTTCGAGGGAGTTGCTTGTCATTGTTATGGACGCGTATACGCAGTAGTCGATGTCAGGAAGTTCATCTGACAGACAAGCATTTCCATGGAAGTGATCGTGATGCAGAAATTCTAGCACGTGGTTATTGCAAGTGGCCGCGTCGACGCATACGCATCAAAGCCTTAAGACTGTCTCAGGTCAGAAAGGGGAGGCAAGTGGATTATTCCTTTGATTATTCGAATTGACGGCTGTCGAGAGACAGCACGACATCACCGAAAGTCGTCCTTCTTTGGGTGACAGAGCCACCTTCCCGGGGAGTATGTAGCCATGCAAGTTAACTATATGATGACTCCGCATGTCATACTTCTCATTGATAAAGTGATTAGGTACCATCTTCTTTTAGAAGATTTCAATAGTCCCCCGTTCCACAGAAATGACACCCGCAACCCTACTCTCAAAATCAAATATTGTCCCTCCCTGATACGCAACAATATCCCGAACCCTCCCAACTCCCAGTGCATGGTCCATATTCGTCGTGGCAATCTGTAGAGCCTGAGTCTTGCTCATTGTACCGTTTGATTCCAAGGCAGCCCATGCGAGGCTGAAGCGAGCGTTACGGGCGTCAAAGTCGTCACGAACGCCTATAGCTACGTTGACGTTCTTGGCAAGCAGAGCGGTGAGGATGCTGTCTCGTGAGAGCGGTGGACCAGGAAGACTGAGGTAGAAAGGAGAGTCGGTCTCATCCAGGGATGTAAAATATAGATGCTTACATTCTGCGCTCCTGCCATGAACCTGGATAAGGTCTAGGAGACGTAATGACGATGCTTACTCCTGCTCTGCCAATTTCGTCAGCAAGAAGGTACGCCTCGGCTGCTCCAGTGAAGGTCAGACGAATTTTATTCCCGCTCCACGCCTCGTAGTCCGACTTGAGCCTGAGTAATGTCGACATGATATCTGCGCTGTCGACGTTCACGACCAAAGGAATTTCGCCCTGCAGACAAAGATTTAGTCAACGGAAATTCTCTGATAAGGACCGACAGACAATCTGCACACGTTTCCATACATCCGAGGTCGAGTGATAAAGCAGCCTACGTAGCGCTGCAATCTGCGTGCTAACACTAGCACGCAGAAGCTGATTCAACGTAACATGCAATGCCACCTCTTCCTTCACAACAGCACCTTTCTCCAACCCATTCTCCGCGCCCGTGTCAAAAACTGTTGAAAGCCCAGCAAGAAACCCATTCGAAATCGGTGCAGAGATTGCTCGTGTCACTCCAGAGCGGTACGCCAGCCTAATTTTAGACCTCAGTCACCTAGATACTCGAAAAGAGAGGAAAGGGGAAAAAAAAGAACTCACAAGGTATTCCTCCCTTCAAACTGCAAACCATCCACAGCTCTGATGACGCTCTCATCACCATCCACCACGCCTGACTCAGAACCAGTTCTACTCGCCACGAGCGGATCCATAACATCCCCATCTGAAGTCGATGGCTCCAATAGGATCTCCACCAACCCCAAATGCGAGCCGAACGTCGTTAACCCGGGCGCAAGCGAACCGCCTTGGAGATTCACAATCCCTTGCACTTTATCGTCTGAGCAGAGTTCGAGGTTTGCGCTGGTGCAAAGAATGACTTTGGCTCCGTCGAGGACCAGGACAGAGTTCATAGAATTGGTGGTAGTGACAAGACCTGCATGGTTGTCTTCAACCCCATCGAATAGAACACGAACATCTCCATCATCGTCTTGTACCCATGCACTTTTTACACCGACAAACTTCACGCCTCTTCTCGGGGACTCGCCGACCAACTCTCCCAGACGGATTTTCCGTCCACGAAGAGGCGGGAGCCCTTCACGCTCCACCACCGACTTTGCTTCAGCCTCCCAATCTGGTGTTTTGGGCACATTTTGCAATTTATCGGACTTGACCAACACCTCGGGCTTTACAATCTGGGATATACCGTCAATGTAAACCTGTACAGGTGTTGCACCGAGTGCGAGGGGGTGAGAGTCCCAGATAACAACATCTATTAGACAGACGACCAGGTCAATATCACCAGGCAGCGACAATAATGTAATCTCACCAGCATCGTAACCAACACTCAAACTCCCAACGCGATGCCCAACACCTGCTGCCTTTGCAGGTGTGGATGTGACGGAAAGAAGTGCCAGATTCATGTCAAGGCCATAGTAATGTGCTTGTTGGGCTTCATACATGAGGTACCGGCTGTTGAGCACTGGATGATCGGACTGGAAATACAATCTTGATAAAAATGATGGGAGTAGCATGGGAACTGATATTACCTTCATGACAACAGGAATGCCATTGTCAGCTAGTATCTTGGGTGCGAATTCAGAGTTGCGGTATGCTTCACGTTTTTTTCTATGTAGAGACGGTATTGGGAAACAAGACGTGGAAGGAGAAAGGAAACGCACCGAGCATTGCTTGCAAAGAGAGCGACAGAAGGTATACCGCCCTTGTGGTGGTCAGAATAGATAGCAGTAACCAGTGTAATGACAAACCCATGTCTGTTTCAGGAGCTCAGGGACGAGATACGTCTGGCCTGCATGATGAAACGACGCAATAGGGAACTTGAACTCGTTGGACAGCTGTACGTGTAATTGTCAAAAGGAGTCCAGGAAGTCCTGATTTGTGTGTCGACATACCCGAACAATCGCATCAAGATCTACTGCCTAAAATTTCCGCTTGTCAGAAAATGTTAGCACATTTAAAGCATCCATAGTGACCTCATAACAATGCACCGAAAGCTACCCAATAACCAAAACAACGTTAGCAACTCCGACAGGAATCTATAAGAGCTGACACTACCACACCTTGACACGCCCTCTCAGAACATCAACCAACGCCTCCCACTGCAAATCCTGCGGATATTCTCCAAGATCCGCGACACGACTCTGTGCGAACCAATTGACATGCCATGGCCAGTCGCGCCGTCTCGATCGCGAGATATCCTCGACGCGAGAGCAGAATGTATCCTGTGCGACTTTGAGTTTCCGAGCCGATTCATAGGCCTCGCGGAATTTCCAAGCAGAGTCCATACGCGATTGGGAGTAGACGCGAGAAGGGTTCTCCCCTGGGAGACTATTGAACTAAGTCGTTGCCAAGAGGGAAGAAGCAGCGCACCACAAGCATGCCTTTGGAAAACTATTAGTGCAATTTTGGATGCGAGGTTTTCAACACTTGCTTCATATGTCTCCAATGAATATAGTCCGAGGTTTGGTTAGCGACCAACGATTGAGGGGGTTCGAGGACCTTTGAGATTGCTGATCGTTCCTCGGTAGGACGTAGTTTGATGAGAAATGACTGTCCACCTAGACCGGCGTCCTTTTCAGACGTCCGATAAGAGACAAACGTGATATACCAATGTTGTTTGCGCTCCCAGGAAGAACCTGCGTGGTGGTTACTCCGCCAGCGATGGCCAGTGCATAAGAATCATCATGAGTATTCAAGGCGTCGATGCTGCGAAGCCATGGAAGAATAGGGCCCTTTTTTGAATTGCCGTCAGCAGAACCTAACACTATGATTGACAAAACCCCCAATCTTAACAAATTCTTGATTACCCACCCGTGAGATGAGGAGCGCTTGAAACCCCAATGTGCGAATGCAAGTCCACAATGCCTGGAGTCACCCATCTACCTTCCGCATCAAAAATGTCGATTGCTTTCGCAGGACTTGCAGCCCTAACTTGCACAAGCGTATCCGAAGATACACTTCCAAGAGATATAATAACTCCTTTATCAAACAAAATATCCCCATGGATGACCTCTGTGCCGTTGCCTACCCCCGTCCATATTTTCGCGTTCCTTATAAGCGTGGGTGGTGTCCCCACAACATGGCGTTCAGTACCTGTCGAAACTCTGGTCGCTGGGTTATAGAATGGCCCGGGACCAGCAGGAGTAGAGATAGAGGTACATTGTGTAATGAACCGGTCCACGTCGTCAGCGTTGGGTGATTCAGTTAAAAATAGTAAAAACGCGGCGAGTAGAAACACTAGTATGATGTGAATTCGCCACCACAGCCTCTGATTTACCCTCATTGTTGGAAGCGGTTGAGGTGGTTTCATAGTTTGGATGGTACAAGCCCTGACGTGGAAAAGCTTGAATGATTTGCATCTGCGAGTTCGGATTCCCAGAGTATCGAGTGAGCTTGGCGAGAAGTGGTTGATCGATTGATGGGAAGTGACCCCTGTCCATTTCCATTGTACATGCTTGTACCACAGACAGTGGTCATTCTTCAGCACTATAATCGAGAAAAACCTGTTAAAAACAGGACCAAAATTTTCTTTGAGATTTCCAAATTGGAAAATATTCACAGAAGTTTCTGTAGAAACACTTGTCAAAAGTCACATGATCTGTTTCACTCAAATGTTTTCTTGTAGAATTCTCTGTAATTATTTGTAATTAATTGTTGTGTTGTGTACTTGAATCCTCCAACTCTGCAATAGGCAGGAGTGGGACAGTTATATATGCATTGAGTATCTCAACGTGAAATACAAGGCTGTGCTTGAGCGTGCACAGGTGTCGGAATTCTTCTAAGGACAAGGTCAACATTACTCGTCTGTAAGTGTCTCTTGGTAACATGTGCTTTTCTTAGCCCCAAACTGCACCTCACACCTGTACAATCCACATTGGCTGGAATATATACGGTGAATACAAGTGTTCATTTCATCCCATTTTAATCTTAAATAATGAGAGCAGCGTGAACGGTCTTTAGCTCCACATTTATGACAAGGCAGAGTTCAGAAAGAACTGTGTGCAAGTTATGTCATGTGAAGGAGCAATGTTCTTCAATTCTGTCGAGCTGGGGAGATAAGGTGGGGACCTCAACCTGGTCCTGGAAAAGTTTGTTGGGCAGATCAGGGGAAAGGGTACCCCTTGTGAAGAGTGAGCGCGCGACTCATGCAGATTACCCTATAAACATCATCAATTGCCCTGGCACCGTGAAGAACGCTGGTGGTCAGAGTTTTGTGCAAAATCCTCTACGGGACCTTCAAGGGCCAGTGGACTTGTGGATCTACCCATCTCCCAGTAATGCAGCCCTTTCCCTCTACATTTGATGTCGTCACTTTGTCTTATTGCAATGCCCAAGCCAGATGGCCAACAGCTAAAGGAATCCAACACCATAGTTGTGATGTTGAATTTACTTGAGGAAGTCCAGTTGGATACAAGTATTGCAGGTTGCATGGTTAGCAAGGAGCAAAAGCAATTACAGCTGGAGTGTGCATGCACCATTAATTAGCATTTTCAAGGAATCATTGGCAGGTTAGAGGCAGAAATCGTGGTTTTCCAGCTGCTGGTGACCAAATAATTCAATCAATGAACTTTGGATATGCAGAGGCAAGGGAGCTTTTACAGTGGCTCTGGCAGTGGGACATATGGTTCACTCAGGACTTGGTAGGGTGTTCAGCCTCCCTGAGTGCTCCCTTTGCTTCATGAGCCACACTGATTCCTCCTCATAGGATTCATCTACCGCAACCCTCTTCAGTTGGGCCTGGATTATGGTCCTACATGTTCATGATGGTCTGTCATAACTACAACTTCTCAAGAAGATCAAGAGGGCACTAGAGGAGGGGAAGAGTGCACCACATTTTTGTCACATACGTACAGGAGGAGGAGGTTCTAACTGACAAATGCCCAGCACCAAACAATGAATGCGTTCTTGAGGAGTCTGTCATGTCTTCAATAATATAGCATCATATTGAGAGGAACCAATTGACAAGATTAACCTTATTGTCCTGTTTGGGTGGTGTGTGTAATGTGGGATAACTATTGAAAGAGCACATGCAGACCAGGGAAAAATCGAGATCTAACACTCTAACAACATGTGTATTGATCAACACACTGATGATTTCATTCATTTTGTTCAAGCCTTTCTCAAGCTCCCCCAGTCTGTCTGACTCTCCATGTTGAATATGGTCTAACATGTCATCCCTTGAGTCTCTAGTGGCATTGACATAGGTAGAGTAAATGGGGGTCTCTGGACTTTCATCTGTTGACCAACCAAAATACATCCCTGCCTGTGCATCATGTAATTTCACTAGTCTCTGGTGTAGTGAAATGTTTGCAGGCTCTCTAGGTAGAGGAGCTCTGTTTGGCATTCTGGCCCTTCCTTCCACTAAGATAATCCAGCCTCTATGTACATCAGCTGGTATTACCTCACACTCAGCAATCTTGTGGCCTTGTCCCCAGCAATAAAAACAATGGAGATTGCCCCATTGAGTTGCAGGTGGAATGGTGTTGAACCCTTCTACTCAACTGCCATAGCAACCTCCAGTTGGCAAGAGACTATTTTGCATTTCTAGCTGGCCAGCCTGTATGGCTTGCATAGTACTTTGAATGCTGCCTACTTGTTTCTCTATAGTCACAATGGTATCTTGTAGATGTGCCATTTTCTCTTCTGACTCCTCACTCTTTACTTGTCTCTGACTATTTTCTTCTCTTTCTACTGGTCTATCCTTGAGTTTCTTCTAGAAGCACCATTGATAAGAGTAGAAACAACCATCATTACTTCAGACAACTCATATTTGTTGTCTTTGTGCCTGTTCCTAGTTGGCTCCTTATAATGGCCATATTTTGAAATCAACCTTTCCTCTATCACATCTGCAAATGCTGGAAGCACTAAGCTGTTGTCGGCCTGAGCAGAGGCACCCAACTGGGTGCTTAGAGTAGCCAGAACCAGTTTCAGCCGAGCAGCTACCTGCTTATACATGTCATACTCATTGTTCTTTACAATGCATTTTATGGTGGAGCCATTGAGCTCATGGTTGTGACCTGCAAGTCCTACCTTGACTCCAATCATGGCCAAGTAGTGGCCATATTGAATTCAGCTAGACCATGCAGTGGTCTAAAGAGGGGGTGTGTAACCATGAGGTTACCTATAGTATAGTCATTGTGCTCCCAGCACATACTTTACTTTATTTAGACCTGATGCATGCCGTTAACGCCCGTCTGTAGATTATGTAAGATTGGCATCTTGTTTTCTCACCATTGTAGCTAGTTAATCCAATATTGCGGTCTGATTCAGCTGCTGCATGATATGCAAGATTGCCCTATCTGTAGCCAATGACTACATCCTACCACTCCTGAGGATCTATGGAATGACTTCAAGCAATCTATTTATGATGATCTTCAGTGCAGATTGGGACATATGAGGCAGTACAGAGAAAGGGTCTTTGTTGATGAAGAAATATATGATTATGGACTTTATCTCATCAATGAAACTTTGATGTATTCTGGCAAAACTCTTCATGACTTTCCTAATATGCCAGAACCTCAACAAGATTGGAATGTAGTCCCAGGTATGTGGTTTTTAGATAGAAGACTGACATATACTGATCAAATACTTTTAGGAAATAGGCTTTTACAAGAAGAAACCAATTATGATGTTGAGGAGTTGAAAGCAAGGGTAGAAGAAAACAAGGCAAAGTTCAATGCTGAACAGCTGGAGACCTTCAATGCTGTCATGGACTCTGTCAACAACAATTTGGGCAGGATAATATTCATTCACAGTGCAGGTGGATGTGGAAAGACCTTTGT
>JAGGAU010000310.1:0-15838 GCA_017657275.1 Termitomyces sp. T108
TCGCCTTCGATTCACGTCAGCTAACTCCAGCGGAAAAGAATTACCCGACACATGAGCACGAGTTGTTGGCTATAATTTGCACGTTGCATAAGTGGCGAACGGATTTGTTGGGATCCTCCTTCAAGATTTTCACAGACCACAAGACACTTCAGAATTTCGACACGCAGCGTGACTTATCGCGAAGACAGGCTAGATTGATGGAATACCTCTCCCAGTATGATTACAAAATCAATTATATTCGAGGGGAAGATAACACAGTAGCGGATGCATTATCAAGAATGCTGGTGAAGGATGACATAAGGATTGCCCATGTCCTGGCCACAGAGGGTGACGAGCTGACGGTCGAGGAGATTAAGACAGGGTATCAGGAGGATGCGTACACGAAGCGTTTACTTGACGACTACAAGGCAGGTATGTTACCAAATGGTGTGGTGGTGCGAAATGGATTGCTGTATGTGGGAGAGCGTTTGATTGTACCGAAGTATAAAGGGTTGAGGGAGAGTTTGTTCAGGGTTGCACATGATGAGTTGGGCCACTTCGGGGCAGACAAAACGTACGCGGCCTTGCGTTACTCTTATTACTGGCCGAACATGCGGAAGGATCTCATTCATGGATATATTCCTTCGTGCTCTGATTGTCAAAGAAATAAAAGCAAGACAAGTAAGCCGGTTGGCCCCCTTCATTCCCTCCCTATCCCCGATCGTCGATTCGGTTCTGTGACCCTGGATTTTGTTGGTCCCTTACCTTTGGATGAAGGTTTCGATCAGTTCTGCTCGATGACGTGTCAGGCAGGTGCGGATATTCAGATTTCGCCCACACGAACCGATCAGACAGGTGAAGACTTTGCAAAGATTTTTTTTAGGGACTGGTATTGCGAAAACGGTTTGCCTTATGAAATCATCACGGACCGGGATAGTCTGTTCACATCGGCCTTCTGGAAGGCCTTGATGAGGCTTACGGGAGTGAAACATAAAATGTCGATGTCTTTCCACCCCCAGACCGACGGGGCTTTGGAGCGTTCGAACAAAACGATTGTCCAATGTATTCGTTATCATGTGGATTGCTCGCAAACTGGTTGGGTCAAATCTTTGCCACGAATTCGTTTTGGTATCATGAATACTATCAATGCTTCTACAGGGTATTCTCTGTTCCAACTGAAGTCTGCGTTTTCGCCTCATATGATCCTCCCCTTGTTTCCACCACCGCATGCGGATACACCGGCGGAGGACTTGGCCTTGCGGGTGCTTCAGGAGATTGAGTCTAATTATCTGGAGGCTATGGATAATCTGATCACCGCCAAGATCAACCAGTCTCACCATGCAAATGCACACAGGTCCCCAGAGATTGTTTATCGCGTTGGAGACAAGGTCATGTTGTTGACAACCAACAGGCAGCGTGAGTACATTCAGAAGAGAGATGGACGGGTGGCAAAGTTCATGCCGCGGCAGGATGGTCCTTTTACGGTGACAGAAGCCTTTCCAGAATCGTCTGAGTATGTTTTGGATTTGCTGTCGGACATGAGGATTTTTAACCGTTTCCATGCCAACCTTCTGTCACCTCACATTCCTAATGACGATGAGCTTTTTCCGTGTCGTCGATTGGAGATGCCGGGTCCGATAGTTACTGATGAAGGACAAGAGGAACACTTCATTGACAGGATTTGGGACGAGCGTAGGCGTGGCCGAGGAGTTCAATACCTCGTCAGGTGGAGGGGATATGGACCTGATCACGATGAGTGGAAGAGTGGGAGCAAGATGGAAGATACGATTGTGTTGGATGAATGGGAGGCTTGGAAGAAGAGTAGGGCGGGTGAATAATGGTTTCCAAATTGGGGGTGAGTGTAAGCATGCTGCTTACAGCCCGATGTTTCGTGTTGGTCTTGATCATTGGCCCCGATCGTGTCGCTCGATCGTGACCAGAGGCTCTCGATTGCGTCCTTGGGAATTGGTCAGAACCTTATTTCATTTAGCATAAAGGAGGTCGTCAGTTCTGTGTTTAGGATTTCAACTTTTCCCAAATCATACTTTATCCCAGTTATTGTCTCAGGCTCAGTGAGGTCGGACACCTAGTCCGCTTACACAAGTTCTAGATTGTCACTGTGAATACAATATTGTTGTTTTTGGTGCCTAAAAAAGAAGTATTTTTGACCATTGTTGTGGCAACCCCCTCCATACTGTAACCCTTTTTCATCCATATTCCATTTATGTTTGGGTGGTATACCCTGAGAATAATGTTTTTCTCAGTCAAGCCAGTGGTTATAATAATCACAAACAGTTGTAGGATTGAAGTTTTTAGCACGTTTTGTATCTAGTCCATTTGATTTTGCTGTTGTGATAAATGGATGTCATCATGCAAATCAATGACACCAATTCTTTCTTGGAATAATGCCACAGATTTCCTGAACACATCCACACAGAGTTGAAATCAAAAAAGGTTCACCAGAAATCACTGCCTTGTCTGCCCAAGCAAGAAGGACATTTTCCTCTTCTGCAGACAAGAGCTGGCATTTTTCAAACCCCTTGCGGCATGATTGATACTTGTTGTATGATCTATTGCTCAGAGTTTTGGTGTTGACCTGTAGATTTAGAGATGTACCACTGATAAAGACATTCAGCAGTATGTCACTCACCTTGAGATCACAAGCAGCCTCAACATAAGACTTATGTCCCATTACAAACGCGTGAATTTCAGACTCCGCCTTGCCGCTGAATTGGCAGGCATGACAACTGACCTTACCATCCTCCACCAAGAGACTCAACAACAAGACCTTGTCTCACCCCAGAATAAGTTGGAAACACATTGGGTACTACATATTTACTTCTATGACACGTTTGGAGTGCTCAACATGGCTGGTTGGGCTCCGAACTACAGGGTAGGCATAGTACACTAAAAGTACATACTCACGTACATCAGTTTCCCGTGTCTACAATAGGTATACACCGATCAAATAGTCTATCCTACACAGACTGAGTTTCCCATGTCTACAATACCCGCCACAGACGTGTTTTGTTGGACACTCAAAGTATAATTAATTGCTTATGAGATGAGTGATTGTGGTAGACCACCAGAACCAGGGTGATGAGAAGAATAAATCACTCTTCCTACCCCCTTACTGATGAAAACATTCTAGATTGAAAATCTGCATATACCTGAACCTGAAAGTGGAAATTAGGTATATATTTGTCAACAAGTAAATAGAACACCAAGATCTCTGATACAATTTTGATAATGGCTCAAAGAACACCAATCAAGAGATAGTCTGCTCTATGTCAGGACTTGACATGAATACAGGCATAGATGGAATACATGTATGTAGATAATTTTGTACATTCTCCTCAAGGTTTTCAAGCAACAGGTAAGGACCATATATCAGCAGTGCCAGAATAGTGGGATACATTGCCTAGAGGGGTAGTGTCAGTCAATATGTGGAGATTCACCTGGAATAAATTTCACAGAGAAGACAGCATATGCGGATAAAACAACCGCAGAAATAGTGTTCATAAGTGAAGCATCGGAGAATGTGCATGCATTTAAAACAGTTGTTATCAGCTAAAACAGCTTGAAAATAAGTCTTGTGTTACACTTATCAGGCCCTGTATAACTGACCTGTAGAACACCGTATATTGTTCCTGATTCTAAGAGTAGGAACAAGAGCCTCCACAAATTGATCGATCGAGGGCTACTTGTCTGTTCATTTAACCGTAAAAGCTTTTTATGCTTCCTGCACGTAGATTCAGAATTGAGATCTGGCTGAAATCAATGAGGACACACCAGAGGGCCCATGCAATTGACAAAGTAACCACGGCATTGAATGCAAAAGATAGTGACATTCCAATTAAAAAAAGAGAGCTCATTTGAGGGGTTCTCTCTAGATTATACCCTTGAGCACTGGCTTCCAATACAAGTGAAACCAATGTGGCCACTAGAAGGGTTAAGCACTTAGCTCTGACTGGAGCTCTTTCAAACTTGCCTGTGGCAATCACGAGGAGAGAAAAGGTTAAGACCTTTGCCCATCTGATCTCCGACAAAATACTCCAACCACGCCAGGTTATCAGGACATCGTTTAATATCGGCTAGAAGAAATATCAGAAGACATGTTATACAAGTCGAAGGAAACGGGCAGCGGCCATGAACGCACAGTTATTCGAGAACTCCACAATATTATAATTTCCATGACATAAAGTTGGGCACTAGCGTCGCTCCGTTTTTCTGCTAGACTTTTGGCAGGATCGGTCACGAGGACCCGCATAGAGATTATTTGGCCAGAGAGCGATGCGGTACAATACGTCGTAGACATACCGAAGCCTAGGATGACGAGAACCAACAACATTCGGCGTATTGCTCCCGACAATCTGCTCCGCCTGACAGAAGAATTTTAGACTCGGGACCTGATTGAGTGGAGAAATCGACTGACAGAAGCATAGATGTACAGAAGACCGATAAGGGTGCTAATAAACCTATAACAACGTCACTCGTTCGAACCATAAGACACGCACGGTACCAAATTACAGAGGACGCACCATGAAGGAATATAGAGGCTGAGAAAGGTGAAAGATCCGCGGTTAGAACTCTGCCAATCTTTTGGAGCATTTGACGTTCTTCGGGTGTCATTTACTCAGGTTGCTGGCTGTATTGTCTGGTCAAGTGGAAATAGAATAGATAAGCAGCAGCATCCTCTGGAAAGGCTTTAAAGTCACATCCTACATCAAAATCAGCTTCTTTATCTGTTCCTACTCAAGACCGAAGGTATGCGGTGGCGTTTACACTGTCAAAGTGTACCATTTGCATCAGTCGTGTCACGAGCTTTGGCGTATCAGGCGTAGATCTTGTCTCAAAGACAGCAGACCCGAATATCACAGAGGTCAATGTAGGAACTCAACAAGGAGAAAGCTGATTACCTACAAACTGGTTTAGTGCACGAGTTACACTGTCCTACCTCTCAGTTCTGTACAGAGCTTGCCGGCGGCTAAATTTAGCTCATCGATTCATTCTTGTTTTACGTCGTGGCTGATCATACTTGACATTATTAAATCCTTGGTTAACACTCAGTGACAGAACAATTTATAACTCACATGAAGGATCCGAAAACTCGTCAAAAAAAAGAAAGGTAGAAGATCATTTGATAGAATGCGAATAAAGTGCGTCGGATGTCAATTCCGGAAATCCGTCAATCGACTGCCAGGGTATCAGGATCTATGAATGTATCTGAAGACAGCCAACGTGGCTTAATTCCACGAGGAATTGATATCGGATAATCGGTTTGACTCTGTGCAGAATGTCATTCCCAGTGTGTACATCGACTTGTGTTGTAGTGTTGCAGTAGTTCCTGCACCGAATCCCGGGCGTTCATCCCATCCGTCTCAGATTGAAATGAGTGATATACCGAAAAAGGTAATTAGCAAGAATAAAGTGGGCGTAAACGAATGAAGATGAAGTTATCACCAGAAGCGGTATTCACCTTCATCACCGGGATTGCACGTTTGTTTGGATAGCCAAAACAGAGCCGCCCACAGAACTCAAGTATATGACGAATGATAATCAATTCATCGAAGACACAAAAGACATCAAAAGCTACATGTCAGGAAGAGACTCGTTCAACGTGAAACACCAATGAACATTGAATTGTAAATTGCCATATCAGCATCAAAATTCGGAGATGTCTTGGATCCCCGTTACGGAGATTGCCCCCTGGCAGGGGGCCTACACTCGCATCCGTGGTAAAATAAACGTGATTCGTTCTCACCCATTTCAGGCAAAACGAAGCCGTGAAACAGGAGAATTTATCTGATTAAATTACAGAGAACCCTCCCAATCTCCCAATCAGCAGCCTCCAAAACATCCAGCAACCGTCATGTGTCCACATACTCCAAAAACTGATTGATTTGATTCTTGCGATAACGGGCTTTGTAATAGCCCGTTACAGGCGCGAAGGTTGAGATACGTTCGTAGTTCGTTAGTGCCATTGGCAAGAGATCACGTCGCAGGCAGAGAATGGTATCGTCGTACATGATTGTGTTTGTCCTAACTCTACAGTGACTGCTCACCGAGGTGTACCTTGTACTGTGCCCAGTGAGTTGGGCGCTAAGGCTGACCCAAAGTTGTGGGTCCTAGAGCCTGATTGATCATCCAAAATGACTTCGGGATTAGGCAGGCAGGGCCTATTGGAGGGTCATGGGCTTTAAAGGTGCGATGGGGGTTCAAATGAAGCCTTTGGGCGCTGACTGCCACTACTTGAATTTTCTCTCTCCACGACTCACTCAACTTCGACTTTCTGACTTTCTTCCTGTAGCCCTCCTACTCGTTTCTCAAGCACTTAAAAATGGACATGCCTTCACTTGTCAATGCCTCTCACGCTCAGCCAGCGTGGCCTAGAAAAGGCTTTATACCACCACCATCTGGAGCCGAAGGCGAAAACGGAGGACCTGACTCCAGGTACACACTGACGCCATCTCTCCATTGCTCTCTCCACCTAAACTACCTTTCCATTGACTAGTTCCGCCTGGCCCCCACCAGCTGGTCCTGCTTGGGCCCTCCCCTGGGATTATGCAAGCGACGGTTTCTCCACCCCTTCACCATCTCCCCCGGCCCGCAACTGGTCTCCGTACCCCATCCTTCCTACACCGTACCCTCCATGGACCGAGCGCACGTCCACCCTGTTCGCCGAGCCTCCCACGCCCCGTGGTCGGGACGCGGAGGGACCAGTCTGGGGACACCCAACCGCCCCGAGCCCGTGGGGCATCGGGGCAGGCACGAGCTACCCAGGAGAGTGGCCGGTATTCGGTCAGGGTACAGAGAACGCCGGAAAAGGCTGGTCGGTGCCCAAACCCTGCGCCGGCGGCGAGAGACGAAGGAAGACATGGAGCAGTTGCGCAGTTCGTGACGGCAGTAGCTGTACGAACCCTAGGAGCTGGAGCCCCGCCGTACCCTACTACGGCTTGGACGGAAGCAGGGCCCCGACCCCGGTGCCTGGCCCACTACCCTACAATCTCCCTTATCAGCCTGCAACTGTTAGCGCGGCACCGCACCGCAGAGACGACCCAGAAACCCTGTTCTCTTTCAATGATTACATGGCATATATCGCGAACGACCCATTCGTACCTTCAATCGAACAGAGCATCACCAACATCACCCCCCCGTCCGAGCGCGGTCTGTTCTGCGCACCCGCAAAAGCGCGAATCCCGCCCACGAGCATCCACGGCGCGCCGCGTGTTCCCGTATCGAGGTACATACGCGCCTTCCTCTTCGACACGGTGCCGCGCCAGATATACCTGTATACCCTCCTCGCCCTGCCGTCGTTCTACTTCTCGCGCGTCGCTCCGATCTTCGAACAGGCCGGACTGACTGTGGCCGATATCAAGAGAACGGCGATGGCCTCCGCCAACGGGAGAGCCGGCGCTCATGTGTCTGATTCCTGGGCATACCCCGACTCCAAGCACCTTAAGAAATCGTGGACACGGTTCACCGACTCCCTGACGTACGAGTGGACGGTGCTCAGCTTCGTGTCTGTCTTCCTGTTCCTGTGCGTGTGACTGCTGGCTTTTCCCCTACGCGCGCTTCGTACTGACCAATCGACGAAGTGCGATTTTGATCACGCTCCAGATTGATGGCGCTTTGAAAGACCCGTACATCCGTACTTCTGCCTTTTTGGCGCTCGTGTGTTCCCTTATGAGCGTTGTGTACGGCGTTCTGTACATCATCAGATTCGACGCAATATCCCAAGTCCACAACATCGCCGAATGGGCAGAGGTTCGAGAATTCTAATCTTGCAAGTATGATCCTCGCCTCATAGTTCAACATCTCTAGGAAGCACAGAAAGTAAAAACACCAATCTGGTGGAACGTTTGGGTCCTGCTTGCGTTGCCTGGTGTATGGTTTTCATGGTAAGCCGATCTCCCATCCCGGGACCGAAAAACTCAAACCGATTTCCAAAGGTCAATCATGTTCTACACAACCTGCGTCATGTTCCTGGTGTGGCGAACAAGCACAGGCAGCGACGCGCCCGCACGAACCACGTCGCCTGCCGCACTCGACGCTCGCGTCGTCGTCACCGTCTTCTTCGCGCTCGGCCTGGTCTACCTGTGTCTCGTAGTCCGCGAGTTTCGTCGTCGTGGAGACGAGACGGACAGAATCCGGAGGAGAGGATGCGGGTTGGACGAATATCCACGAGATATGTGTGCTTGGAAGGATTGAGAAGACGTTTAGGTGTGCTTGACTTGTATGTGCCCTCTTGTTGACCCGTGATTACGCTTGCTGTCTCCCTGTACTCTGAAGTTTTTACCGATTCTACTACTGTTCTGTTTGAAATGACTTTTTTGCGAGGTCGACGATTGATTACGCGTGTTGTATGCCTGTACTCGGAAGTTTTACCGATTTTACTACTATTCTGTTTGAAATGACTTTTGCGAGGACGTACTGCTGGCTCTTGTCTGACGATTTACTATAAAATCTTGACTTTCATGTACCTTCAGTCGACCACAGTTTATGACACGAGTGTTGCGATCGGATCACACGAGGAACACGAATGCAAGGGTACCGGCCTCTACCGAGTCTGCCTCAAATTCTTGACCTATTCAGGCTATCAACCTCAACTTCGGCAACGACCAAACCACTCTGAGACTGATAGTCGACCGCATAAACACTCTGATGATCAACGAGAATACCAAAGCAGTTGGCATCACTCGAGAAACACCGCCTCCCGGCTCCGTCCTGCTTTCCAGATCCCTGTGATACTTGTAATCCATAGCAAACGAATGAAATGGAGAACGAGATGCTTGCGCTGCGACGGTGCTGGATCCACACCGAGCAGTCGTCAATGAGCCGTCGAGAGGACCGTCGTTGTCGCGCATGGGCAATCTCGTACATCATGATCTAAGTTTGTTATGCTGCGAGCGCGGTGTGTTACGCGACCCCCCCGCGTCAATCGTGCGGGACGTGATGTCATCACGCCCAGTCGTTGGCGGGGAACCTTGATGGACACTCTCACCTGGAGCAAACCAGCGCGAAACAATAAAGATAAGAATGTGCGAATCAGATCCACCCAGCCGTCGGGTTGGAACATGTAGACGCTCACCAGCGCTAGAAAGAATAGAGACTAGTGTTGTTTCCCACCCACCGCCCGACGAGCCCGACTCCTTCCAGCCGCGTGACCCCCGCGCGCCTGACGAGACGTTCTAGCGCGCTAGAGTCGCTGGAATATCTTTTCTTTTTCGGGCTAGAGGACGGTGCCGTGATCACGGGTTGATCGATTAGTCTGACATGGCGGTATTTGGGTCCTCGCTTGCCTTTGAATGGTGAGCCATCAACGGCTGATCTGGGGATGCATCGTGGTTGTTCCGTGTGTGCCGGCTTGTTGGGCGTTACCCTCGAGCGCAAGGGAATGCTAGTCGCCCACGATGATGTGGGTGGATGAAAAATTTCCATGCTGGGCTTCAACTTCTTTTTTGAAACATACTTTCTCCATCGCGGGACGTTTTCTGCCTCGCTTGCTGAAAGAGACGTTGAGGATGCAGCTTGCCTGAAAAGCACAGCTGAGAGCGGGCAGTGTGTCCCACAGGTGGTTCTAAGAGATTTGGTGATTGATGGACAGATTGGAACAGCCACTTTAAATCACATCCACGAGCACCCATGGCAGACATGCCTCCACTCGTCGACGTCCCCAGCGCAGGGCCCCCAGGCGGAGGCAGCATTCCCCCGCCACCCGGCGCCCGTTTCGAGTACAATCCGTTCCCGGGCGCATCCCAATCCACCACTCAGCCATCCAGCTGGGCACCGCCTGCCACCGCCCCCGCCCAGGGCCCGTCTCCCCCCTGGGCCCACTCCTGGCCCTACGCCCGCTGGTCTCCCTTCTCCAACCCAACCCCGGCCGCATCATTCGGCGAGTTCTCCCCTGCCTCGCGCGGCATCCACACACCCGGCGGCGGCGGGGGACTCGGCCAGCCGATGACGCCGAGTCCGTGGTTCAACGCGCGCGGGGCTCTGCACGACGAGTGGTATCCAGACGCGGGGCCGGAGCGCCGGCGCAAACCCAGTTTCGGCGGCGGCGGCTTGGAGAACGAGTGGCCGCTGCAGCGGGCGCACTCGCAGGACCCGCCGCACCCGCACTCGCCTGCGTACTACCCGGGCGGGGTCCCGCTCACGCGGTCCGTGTCCGCCGGCGCGAACATACCCAGGAGCCCGAGCCGCGGCGGGCAGTATTCTGAGGAATACGACTCTGATTATCTCGCGCGGCGCCCGAAGGACTACCGGCCCGATTTCGAGTCGTCCCGCAGGCGGTTTCTCTCGATACCCAGGCACATGTTCGCGGCCCCGGGTTCGTTCAT
Source organism: Termitomyces sp. T108 (assembly GCA_017657275.1). Classification (NCBI taxonomy): domain Eukaryota; kingdom Fungi; phylum Basidiomycota; class Agaricomycetes; order Agaricales; family Lyophyllaceae; genus Termitomyces; species Termitomyces sp. T108. The sequence goes on from JAGGAU010000310.1 coordinate 10,320, forward strand.
TGCATCTCACCACGAGCTCAGATAACTCATCCACCCACAGACCACAAAGACCCAATCAAACGCGCCGTGACCGACCTCCTGCTCTACACCAAACGCGGCGTCCCCTACATCTCCTACGACCTGCGGTACCCGCCGTACCCCGGCACGCTGTCCTTCCCGCACCTCCCACGCGAGCCCAACGAGCTCGACCTCGCACAGCTCGCAACGACCCCGCCCGCCGGCTTCATGCGCCTCTTCCACCCGCTCGTCCCGTGGTACATCGACGTGCACCCGACCCACGAGAACGGCATCACCGTCGGCGACGTCGTGTGGCACGTGTTCGGCGCGCTGCAGGAGCAGATCGCCGCGCGCCATTATTATAACGAGGACCTCGACAGTGCGGCGCGCGAGCGCATTGCGCGCGCGTTTGAGCTGCGGACCCGTGGGAGCGAGGAGGAGCGCGCGAAGGGCGTCAGGAGGGTCGATTATCTTGCGGATAAGGTGGTGTTTGTTGGGCTTGTGAGGACCAGGGATGGCTTGTGGGAGATGAAGACGGTGGGGTAGTGGGCGCAGGTGGTTTGTATCATTAAATGTATTGTTTAACCGTGGATCATGTTATCAACGTCGCTCGCTCACTTGGTTTTCGTGTATTACTACTTAGACTGCTAGAGAAACGTCAATCAAGAAACGTCAACTATCACGATCAATGTCCCACTACCAGAGGCCGTAGCTGATCCGGGTTCCCCGCACTTGCACTCCAAGATAACAACAACGCTGCAACGTAGTGCTACCTAATACGATCAAAGCGTCATGTGTACCCTTACGGAGGCAAAACGTTCAAGCTCAAGACCACCACCACCGACCGGGGGTCAAGACACGTTTTCACAACAAGCATGTTTTAAAATCGACGTGCGGAAATCCCGGGGTGCGCATGAGGTCCCGACTGTGTATGTAATCGATTCAGCCCATTCCCGTGACAGAGTCCTTTCCACGACGCATCGCTGCCTCTGGACCCTTCGAGCTTAAGCTTGAGCTTTACCCCCCTGACCCCTGAGCAACTTATTCAAAGTTTGCATTGGAACGTGCTACCGATGGATCGTTACGTCAGCCCCGTGGACCACAATCCGTCCCCCCTTGTACTACTTCTCCCGCGATAGCGCAGGGAGCGTATGGCTACACATAAATGCCGTGCATAGAGTCCACTCGAGCTTCGCAGTCCATTGACTAGGTGTAGTGTGCTCTGAGGAGGATGTTGAGAGGCCCAGGGGTTACAAGGGTTACGTGATGAGGATTGATAGAATGGGGCTGAGATTGGCTTGATCATCTAGATTCAAATAACGTTTGGAAAGTCATCGAGCAGAAGATGTTTATCAATCCCAGATGAAATTAGATGAGCAGCAACGAAGTCCAATTTCTTGTGCTTGAAATTTAAAGACCTTTGATCGAGGTCTATGTGGCTCGACACGACCCTCGATCGTCGCGTCGCGTCGCGTCACATCTCCTGGCCATATCATACTTTGTCGCACTGTCCGTCAATGGCCTCGTTGTTCCTCGCATTGTTTCTCACTCTTCAGATTTCGTACGTATACAGCTTTCATCCTCACCTCGTCCTGCGTCCTTTCCCAACTGACACAGAGCTCGTCAGTCCATCGGACTCGACCGGATCCGTGCGAGAGAGCTAGGGCGGCCAGATATATCATATTTGCCCGCAGACAGTGATATTCGTCAGATCCGCCTGGGTCATTCCTCTCCTTCACACCTACCCTCGTCCACTCCCTCGGGAGCAGACTTGGATCCGCCTCGCAGTGATCAACATGTTCTCTTTTAAAAACGGCAATAAGCAAATTGGTGGTTACGCTCATGAGCTCAATTAAGATGAATTCTGTTGTTTTTTTCAAAACAGAATCATGAATTATATATCCAAAATATACACTGGAACTGTAAAAGTCCAACACATGGAAAAAGAGAGAAATGATATACTGGAAACTAATCCTATGCATTGATCTGCTTGACACTCCACACATGGAAAGAGGAAAAATAATAAGAAATAATCTACTCTACCCACTCTACATTTCCCATGGCAAGCGCAGTATCAAAAGATGCTTTCGGTTGGTATTTTTCTCCGTCTGGATACTGGGCATCCATTCTCTGCTTGACACTCCTATGTATCTTGACAACTCGCTTCTTTTGCTTCGGAATGAACCGCCCCCGACCGAGGTTGAGACAAATGTGCGAAGCCCAAGACGCATCACCCTTTTGATAGCGATGTTTGATCGGGCATACCTCGAGCAACCACCAGAACGGCGAGACACTCAGTTGATCGTAAATAGGTGACATGGCATCGCGAAGCTCGTGCTCCTCCTCGGACATGATATCCGCCGGAGCGCCGTCTTGGGCAGATAATGCCACCTTCTGGCCTGCAGCGTGAGGAATCCGCTCAATACGCGCTTTGATACCGGGAAGCGGAGGCGGACGCTTCTGGACGTAGGGGTAGAGGCTGGCAGGATCAAGCCCCACCGATTTGAGAGATTCTGAGATGAACATGATGCCTGTCTCGGCTTTGAAGCATTCGCGAATCATCCATCGAAGAGGTATGCGCGCCAGGGTGTGGGGGGTTCCGTTAGCGACCGATCCCCCTCCCACATCTAAGTAGAAGGGACGTAAACTCTGTATCTTTACTCTAAATGCATAACGTACCACAATGACAGCCCGCGAACCAAACCTTCATGTACAGGAGTTAAATAAGGTTGCAGGAAGAAAAGAAGTCAGGCACATACCTCTTCCACATCAGTCGGACGTCCCACTCCGTCGGAGTACTTGCGTTCCATCTTGCGTAGAGACGCCTTTTCATGCCCATGTTTATTGACATTGTGACCATGGTCGACATGGGGTTGCGAGACCTCGGGTTTCTGTCCCTGAATCCCTAGTGTTTCTTCTCTTTTGTTAGGACGATTCCAAAGATTGGCTTTGAATTTCGCCCGGCGTTCGTCCAGCGCGAGCGCATGGCGGAAGGTCCGGACGATTTGGTTTGAAGTAGTAAAAGGTAGGCGACGTGGGATGATGCCCACGGAATTGACAGTGTCCCTGTGGCTCTTTTGATAAGAGACGGGCATATCACGCAAGCGTAGTGGTCAACTTACCACACGCCAATGAACTCTATTGGGACGTCGACAGAAAAAGCCTTCTTGAAAGCATTCGATTGCTGCCACCCGATTTCGTCAACTCGAGTGAACATCTTGTATGCGAACGGAACTTGTTGGTGATTGCATGCAGGTAGAAGACCGACCTGTCACTGAGGAGTTAAAATGGGGGTATATCGCGATAGAATATATCGTCCGACTTTGTGGATCATTCCCGCCAGGCTACGCGCAGTGTAGGCACCCCTCGAGAATCCGAAGATACAAATCCGATCGCCTGCCTTATCTGTAGAGTAACGATGATAATGATGGAGAATCCACCTGCACATAGCTCCACGTACAGTTCTGCATCAAAAACTCATACCCGTCTGACGAGATCCGCCCGTCAGTCTTGATACAGTCATGAAAGTATGAACGCCATACCCATTACATGTGCAGATAGATTCCAGGCGATCATTTCGTCGAAGACCTGTAGTCATAGTAGTGTTCGAAGTAGCCTCAATCGTACTAGCAAGAATTATAACCTTGGATATCTTAGCAGCAAGGGGCCTTGCAACTTGCGGTGATGTATATGTACCAATACCAGCCTGACGAGTGTAAAAGTCATGTAGATGGTGTTTTTAGAGAAAGTAGGACCTGATAGTAGACCATCTGCTTTTCTCGATCATCCTTCTTTAACAAGGCGAAAAGTTCAACGATGTTTGAATTCTGGCAATCCCATGATATCAGATTGAGTGCAATCAACATATAAAAACAAACAAGGCGCACATCTGAATCAAACCTGGGACATGGCCATATCAGTAAAAATTGTAGGCAGAATTGACTCGTCAAACTGACTGGTCTCCAGTTCCATCGAAACAGAGAACCAAGGTCCGCGCTGCATGCGTTGGAGGTATAGATGTGGGAAACTTTGATGCCATCTCGGTTTCGCTGTATTGAGATCCTTGAGTACTCTCGTTGACAGTGGAAGCGTCAGACATGGAAGAGAAAAAGGCTTGTAAACTGATAATGGAGAACGCAGACTGCGCCGCTCTGATATACAGGCAGAGAATTGTTAGAAGCAAAGCTTATGCCTAATCGATGTCATGTCACGATTAATTAAACTCTGCGTTTATAAGGAGCAAGAAATCCCGTAAACTCCTGTGTCGGCACAAAAACTGGCTTGAGACATACATATTACTAGGATGACAGGATGCTTGTTGAACGTTCAACCCTAAGCCTAAATTTCAAAATGACGGGTGACAAATTTGCAGTTTTGTTAGTTGCGCACATAAACCGGTTTCGGGCTCCTTCCTCCCGGTTCTTATGGGACCGGATGAAACATATCGTCCATCTGTTGGTACCACTGATCCTCCCGTACTAGGCAGGAGAGTAGACTCATAATTCTCTGCCTGATACGGGAGGATCACTCGCATTTAATGTAAGACTTGTGTACATCTGAGACGTTTGACCCGCTCTAGGCGGGACCATTGCCGGTGCCTGGATCTCCAGGCATGGTTCTCGGCAACGCTGATTATTGATGGATTCCCGACGGTCTCGGATACATATTCGGAGATAACACCGACAACTAATCCCCGCCGGCTGTTCGTTGTACACAATGAGCTCGTGTTCCCCTTTCGAGATTCATTGAAAATTTGCTTAAAAATTGTATTATACTTGTAGCACTGGCAGGAAACAATTCGCTTTTACAAAACAATGTAAAAACACAGTAAAAATAATGTGATCAATTTCAAAGTTTCATTTAAATTCTTTTGTCAAAACCACAGAAAAAATATTGTAACTGTACCCAATGAGCTGTTGCTTCTTCATGCTAGTATGATAAGGTATCTTATCAGGTGGCAGAAAAAGCAAGCACTAGTAACTAAGCCATAAGTGCCTAGGTCAAGTTTGAGTAGATGTTCTTGATAAGTCCTATAAATGGACTAGCATAAAGGTACACCCATAATTGGTACCTAGTGTGCCATATAAGAGAGAGATAGAAAAGCAACTCTAGTCACCAAGAGTGCTTGTAAATGCAATCTCTTCTCATTCTCATTTCCCCTTCCACCTCTGTTCTTTCTTTCATGGCTTGCCTCACCCCTGTCTCGCCTTGCCTTCCCCTGGACTAAGCCCAGACTTACTTCCCTAATCCTGAACTAACACCCCATACCCTGGGGCCTCTTGACCGGTAACCACAATGTGGTACCAACAAAGTGACATAAACAAATCAGGCAGGTAAAACTGTCCTGGCCCGGGGCACCGCAGCGTCGGCACAGGAGGGGGAGGGCAGCGTGCTGGCGAGAGGTGTCGACGTCCATAGGGACCCCTGGAGGTAGCGCGGGGCGCGCCGGGGGAGCTGCAGGTAGAGGGTCTGTCCCCGAGCGCACTTGGAAGCGTGGTGCCGGGAACACGGCGCGACTGGTG
>JAGGAU010000311.1:0-15796 GCA_017657275.1 Termitomyces sp. T108
GGCCCTGTCAGTTGAATAGGCGAAGGGTTTGCAGTTCGGGTTCGAAGGGGATAAAATTTCCTGGGCCGTGGTTTTTTTTTTTTTTTTTTTTTTTTTTTTTTTTTTTTTTGGAGTAGCGTACTTGGTCCTCCGGCGGCCGCCCTAGGCGTCGCAAGGATGACCCGCTGGGCTGCACACCCGGGATTAAAACCGGGTTCCTATTACGGGCAGCGAAACTGTTGTCTCCACGAGGAAATGCCTTTACGCACGCGTGTGGGACTATGGGTTTCATGGGAGGACTTAGCCTACCCCATCTCTTTGCCCACTACCCACTAAAACCCCGTAGTTGGGACGTAGTGTTCAATGTCATTGAGTGAGAATCTGGATCTCTGAGTTAGGTTTTAATGCTGAAGTCACAAAAAGATGGACTACCTCATATGTGCAAGAGATGCATTGTTCACTTTATCTCTGGGTGTCCAGTCGAGCGCCGGTGATGACACATAGTTTGTGGTACCACCATCATACTCGCATGAGTTGAAAACTCTAACAGATGTGGCACAGAAAATAGCAATTCAGTAGAATGTCATCGAGTCTACATACAACAGAATCAGTCAACGTGAAGGGGCAAAAATAAGCGGGAGTACTTGGAGCCGGAATGGTAGAACCTGGGCAACACAGCTCAAAGCGGAAGTTTTATCGACTCAGCAGGTACAGAACCAAAGAAAGACGCGTCTCTGGGACCCGCAAACATACCGCACGGTTGCGCACGGTTTGAATGGATCATGACGTCAAAATGGATCCAGCAACCGCACAAGACCTCAAAAAATGCTAAAACTGACGCCAATGGAGTTTTGTCTATCGAGGAACAAGGAAAATAACGAAAAGTTGAAAATGTAAGTCAGGTTTGGTCTTCAACGGTAACACGGCGGCAGTAGAAAGGCAGAGTCAAGATCTCTGAGATTCAGGAGCCTTACACCAGTGGGAAAAGAAGGTCGTAGGCTGCGGATAGGCTGCGGAGATTCAATGGAGACGTCAGGGTCAAGTGCTCAAGTGCTCCTTTTTCGAAAAAATAGGAATAAAGACGAAGAATCCAGGAAGCACAACCCAACACATGTAAAAGGGAGGAAAATTGGAAGACTGGCATGGATCATGCTACCAGAAGGCCGCTGGATTGGTTGATCGAAATACAAATACTGAGTATGACACGCTTGCTGTGAAACGAAGAAATTGATTATCAAGGCTCAATTACCTGACTCTGAGTTCCAATCATACGGGCGTAATTAGACTTCATCGAAACTGGACAACGTAGGACAAGTGGCTATTGGAACAAGAATCCACATGGTACTTGCGAGGTTTAGCTATACTCATTATGAGTCTCATGAGAGCTGTTTGGGTATTGGCGGACTATTCAGAGCATAGGACTGGGTGTTGCCGATAATCGGCACACACGGCTTAAGCGATACCGGAAGGGGGGTGGGGAATGGAGGATCGCGTGGTGCATTACAATCTCCACGGGGATAGCTAATGAGAATGACGCAGTACACGTTGTTCTTTTCTCTGCTGATCATAGGTATGCATACATTGTGATTGTAATCGTCACGATTGAAGGTTGACAGTGATTGACGTGCATTACAACGAACATTCATGGGTATAGCTTTGTAGAACATAGAAGCGCATCCGTGTCGTCTGCGTTATGATGGAACGGACCGAGATCAAGACTTGAGATAGAAGACGGAAATAAATATCCATTGCACACACATGTCATTCGCAATCTGGGGTACTCTGGAAAACCGTCACAGGAGCTTCAGATACTCTTTGCGGCACATCTATCGCATGTCTCATGTTAGCGCCGGCCGGCGTCACAATTCAATACAAGGAACGTCATTGTTCACCGGAAGCTATTGAACAGATTGTCTGGTCCTGCTTAATCCACAGCAATGCTTCTGGTCGCAATCCTAACCGCGACTGATGATTTCTGCGCATCACATCATCATCAGAATACATATCGTGCCTCGTCTTCTAGGACATTCGTGTTTTGAAGGACACAGAACCCGATCACGGATCCGTTGATCATGGATCACTATACAGCACTTCTCTCAATGTGACGAACTGGATTTTCAAACATCGTGACTTGTCATGATAACAAAGCTCAATTGCTCCCGGATGTGTTTCGTCGAAAGTACCTTCCGTATGTCACTTCGCTTCATAACTTACGATCATGAAAATCCATAGATTGACAGTGACGATATGGGACACTGTCTAGTTCATGCACACTCCAGGATGTGGATTCTGTGTTACAAAGCAATGTTATACAGTGACGAATCATGCATTAATTATGGCCCACTCTGCTCTTATCTGCGCAGCACAACCACAGACACCACATGTCTTTCGACGGGACAATCGGCGATTCGCGGGTTTAACGTCATTCTGTGTCACTTTCTTTTTACAGGTCATGGAATTTCGAAGCACAGCATATTGTCCTATTCAGTTTCAGAGCATTGAAAAGACTATGTTGGAGTTCGTTCGTTGAGATGCAGATCCTGTCTTCGCCGTTTCCCTACTATAAGGGAATGGGCAAGGTACGTTCTTTGATTCACTGTACCTAAGATGCTTCTTGGTCGGTGGTCATGTCAGCCATCTCTTGCCAAAAATAACAAGATCTCTCTCCATGTTGTTGAGATCATGACCACCATGTGTCGAGATTGAGATATGCGATCTTAGCCTTTGATATCGGGAGTAAGGCTGTGTGATAATTATCCTGATGGACCGTTGGCAGGTGCTTCCATTTATATTTTTAAGTTCTACCAGGAAAGTGCCCAGGTGGCTGTGTGAGGAAGCTTTTGGACAACACAGACAAATCTAGGAAATCGTGACGTGTCAGAAGCTGAGAAGAGCATGGGGTGAGGTTCGCTATAATCCAAGTTGAGGTTGAAACGCAAGATTCGGATCCCCTTGAAGTTTCTCCGTGCTTCGTTGACCAGCGGAAGAAACACTTTGGGATGCCACATGCGTGCGTGCAGCCGGTCAAGTCAGCATTTGCGTCAGGACTCAGCTGACAAGAAAGGTTGGTTGGTAGAGTTTTAAATATTCTCCATGTTAAGACTGAACGAGGACAAACTCTTTTCTGCGCACGAATAGTTCGGCAGTGTTGACAGGTGCAAGGCTCCTGAGTCCTGATGGTCCCGATCTAGGAGGATGCTGGATGTTGCCGGGTCCAGGAACAATGTTGTCAAGCCAAATCGGAAGCCTCTAGAGCGCCACGTTCTCTCTCGTCATTGTCATATGTGTTTCCATATGACCAAAGCAGGGATCGGGCGTGGGCAATGTGTGCTTTATTGACTTCCATGATTGATGTCGTTCGTCTGCGGGCCCCGTATTAGATGCGGTGGCGAGTACTTGGATAGTTGGGCCTGGACTGTATTTACTGTGTAAAGCGTACCGGCGGCAAGTGTGTGGGAAAGTGGTGATCAGCTTCAAGGATCCGGCGCAGAGCTGGTCCTATAAAAGGAGAGCGCTCCTCATCAGTAACCACTTTCCCGCTCTCCCCCCCTGATTCCCTCCCTGTTCCCTCCACGTTCCCCCTCCTCCGAGGCTGCCCGACATGTCGTCCAGCACAATCTACAACGTGTGTCCAATTTCTTGATCTTCATATTCCCTTTTCTGCTCCAAGCCTGCTTCCGCGGCGGCAGTAGCCTTTCGTCGTCACGCTGTCCCGAAGCTTCCTTTGCTTTTTGACGTTTCCGTGTCATATTATAATCTCCGGGGCACGTGTGGGTCACCCATGCGTTGCCTTGCTCTTCTTCATACTTTTTTCCCTACACCGATGCTCAATGAATCGCCCCATATCACAGCACAGGACTCTTCAGCCCTCAGGGCCTCCGACTCAAGGGACAAGTCAACATGCACGGCTCAACGATTCATTTGATGCAATTCGACATGAATTCGATGCCATAGTGGCAGAGTTGAATCTCTTACGGAGCCAGAGGGATGAATTGGAGACAAAAGGTGTGTTTCGTGTGCTCATAGTAATCCCATCATCTTAATTGATCTTCCTGTTCTGCCCCGGTCTCCATCAGTTTCCATCCAAGTTAACGAGTTAACAAAAATACAACAATCACTCTATGACCTCGAGAGCCAACACAACAAGATCCGCACTCAATACGATGAAGAGCTCCATCGGCTGCGCGGCGAGTTGCTAAATCTACGACAAGGAGCTCAGCCTCATCCTCCTGTGGGTCCTGGATCCATTGGTATATCTGGTCCTGTTGGGCCTTCGAATCCCCTTCCGGGTATTCAAATTGGAGCTGGTTCACAGCCGTACAACAATGACCCATACTACTCTCGGGACAGAGAGCGCGAGCGAGACAAGGAAAGAGAACGTGAACAGAGAGAGAGGGAACGAGAGCGAGATCGCGTTGATAGGGAACGAGAGTCTGATAATCGCGACCGTGAACGTGATAGAGCACGAGGAGATAATCGGATTGTCGATCCTGATTTCAAGCGTGGACTCGGTGATCGGGATCCCAAACGCCCCAAGCAAGACCGTATCAAAACTGATCGTCCAGGTATTCCTTCTAATAAACATGCAGTACTTTTGCTTATGCATCAATAGATCATTTTAGCCCCTCGCTTGGGCCCGGAATGACGCCTAAACTCCCACCGCCGCCATCATCCAGTTCAGCGACCCCCGGCGGACTGGCACAGACGTCTTATCCAGGCGCCAGCTCCTCCAGTAATCCGGCAGAGCAACCGCACTCTAGTGCTCTTGTTCCAGTTCAGGCCGGCTCCGCAGGTATCCCGGATGATTTTGACATTCATACCGTCTCTCCAGATTTTAAGAAAGAGGGTAGTGACTGGTTCGCAATTTTCAATCCCGGGGTTAAGCGTGTGCTTGACGTGAGCCTTGTTCACAACCTTATGCATGAGAGGTATGTCAGTCATCCCTCAAGAATTTGTGATCATAAACATCCTTCTCGTCTTCTTTTTTCATTGTGCTGAAAATAATTCTGTTTATTCTAGTGTTGTATGCTGTGTTCGGTTTTCACATGACGGCAAATACCTTGCCACGGGATGCAATCGTACAGCCCAGATCTATGATACGAAAACGGGAACAAAGACCTGGTAAGTGGATTGGTTTGAGCCGTCTTCCTGGAAAGGGCCGGGTCTTATCACTTTCTGTTTATATAGTGTGCTTTCAGACGAAAGTGCTGGGAAATCAGGTGACTTGTATATTCGTAGTGTTTGTTTCAGCCCGGACGGAAAATACCTTGCTACTGGTGCCGAGGATAAACAGATCAGGGTATGTGCGCTTATTTGTAGTTGGGAAATGGTGGTTGATGACCCATATTTCAAGATCTGGGACATCCAGAAGAAGCGTATTCGCACCGTATTTGATGGACATCAACAGGAAATTTACTCGCTTGACTTCTCATCTGATGGACGCCTCATTGTATCGGGATCCGGAGATAAGACAGCGCGCATATGGGACATGGACACTGGGACCTCCAAGGTGCTTACTATCAACGACCCAGACTCACTCAACAATGACGCGGGTGTAACGTCCGTTGCTATCTCTCCGAATGGTCAATTCGTCGCTGCCGGCTCCTTGGATACGGTCGTGCGCATATGGGATGTGGCTACCGCACAGCTAGTGGAACGTCTCCGTGGGCATAAGGACAGTGTGTATAGTGTTGCATTCACGCCCGACGGCAAAGGACTGGTTAGCGGCAGTTTGGACAAGACGCTGAAATATTGGGATGTGAGCGGGCTCATGCCAGGTGGAAAAGGAAGGAAAGAGGGCGCGAACGGGGGACCGGTGAATGGACCCGGAGCAGTGGTTAGGAAGGAGGGAGAGAAGGGAAGTCCGTGCACTATGAATTTCCTGGGACATAAGGATTATGTATTGAGTGTTGCGGTGTCGCATGATGGTCAGTGGGTGGTATCTGGTTCGAAGGATCGGGGGGTGCAGTTCTGGGATTCGAGATCGGCAATCGTGCAGTGCATGCTCCAGGGGCATAAGAATTCAGGTAGGTGGTTCTTGAGGTCATGGAAGACTTTTGGTCAATTTACTATTTTGTAGTGATCTCCATTGACTTGAGTCCGGCGGGGAATATCCTTGCTACTGGCAGTGGAGATTGGCAAGCCCGGATATGTAAGTCGCTTTTGTGTTGATTGTGATACGAATCTTTGCTCATGGCTCTAACAGGGAGTTACACCACCGTTTAATAGGCGATTTATATCCTGCCATTTTTTATACTATCTCGCTCTTGTTCATGTTGCGTTGCATCTGTATTCACTCGTGCTTTGTCTATCCTTCCCATCTTGTCAGCCATACATGATGTTGCAGTCATGTCGAGTTTCCGAATGTACTCCTACCCTGCACTGTTTTCACGTTTATGTTGTCTAGAGACAGACATTCGAGTCTTTCTCTACGAAAATTGTCGCTACAAATGTAATAACTCCCCCAGGTACTACTTTAGATGAGCTTGCAGATACCCCGAATAATGGTGCCATTGATAATCCTTCCCTTTGTTTGAGTCGATCATCTCTCAGAAAGTTTGAACTTTTGGCAAGACACTGTCTTGAACGCTCTTGCGGGTTTATCACCGGGATCAATATGGATTATTAACGCAAGGAAGATCAGACTATGAGAGCGGGACCACGGTCCTGGGGAAAGGTGACTTACCCAAGTCAGAGGACGACTGTCGTGCGACCTCCCAGTGGGTTACATTGGTCACCGACGATCTTTACGCGTCGGCTGTGAAGACTATCGCTGACGTTATCTGTTTCAAATACCCGACTTGCCAGTGGCCAGCTTCCTGGTACGCAGTTCCACTAGTCTCTCTCACCTCGTGTTTATGAGTTTGACGATTCGAGGCTATAATAGTATGCATCGCCCCTCCCTTTCGATCTTGTCCATCATCTGACATTGTTTGCGGCGTAGGTTGCGCACGGAGTACGTCTATCCGGAGTGCCGTTGCCGCAACGATGTCAACATAACATCAACGCAGACCTAACCCCTACAGACGCGCGAGATTGATCAAGCTTTCTGTGACTTCAAGTCATGTTGTCCTGTCATTGTGTCCTATCTCATTGTTACGCCCAGGAAATTGAAGTATATCAACATTCTTCTTGACCGATCAACAATCGTCTAGATATGACAATTGTGCCAGTGAGTCTTAACGTTGTCTGTCGCCTATCTTGAATGATCTGCCTGTTAGTCACAACAAAACTCGCGGGGGATTCATCAGACGTGTCTACTTGATGGTTGATTTTTTTTTCTTCCCCTAGCATTTACGTCTTTTGCAACAGGTCTTCAAAGGATGGCCGACGCGATCTGCTTCTGAAGGGAGGACTCCCATGATGTTTTCCCTCTGCAGCTGGTGATGGTACGTCAATATCTCGTCGGCTCACTTTGATGTTCAAGAAAAGCTGTAAGCATCATGTGCTCTTTTAGAATAAATGTTCTTTTCAATCAGTTGGGCTTTCACCATGGGTCAAAGCTGGTGGGTACGATGGTCGCATTGCTAGTCAGGCTGTGGATCTCTTTCTCAGGTTATGGGAGATATTGCCCCGCGATGGCATTGGCTCGCAAGCATCATCAAATTGTTAGCAAGATGTCACGACCTATTGCTCAGCAACTCTTCTATCACCCAAGCTACTGACTTTGTAGGGTTACGATCTTGACATGGTAAACTTCGTTCTTCTATGTATAAAAGTGGGCTGAAGCCTTCAGCTTCACTGTATACAAAACGCTTGACTGGCTGGAGGGCACAGCGGAAATGGTGGCCTGACATATGAAGAAGAAAAGTTGCACTTTACGGCTTGGGTTCTAATGAAATCTCCGTTGTTCGTGAATATATCATCTCTTTCACACCGTTATTACTTTAAATAACTTTAGATCGAAACAAATGTACGTCCTTGTCTCATCACTAGGGAAATTGACTCCAGGCTCAACGCATAGCTATCTGCCATCAGACCTAACACTATGGATGTACTGAAAATAAGGCAATCCTTGCTATCAACCAGACTGAACGAGCAACAACACTCGGCCCGCACATATTGGAGTGGCACAATACCATCATCATGTTGATGCGTCCTTTGGACGAACCAGGCCGGATCCACAATTGACCCCGATCTAGAAAGATCAATACCGCTGATGAACCTGCGACGATGTTTTTCCAACCTCATGGATCCGTGCTGGTCGCCAGTATTCCGTCCGCGATCTATGGACGCACAATGGCACTGCTGTGCGCACATTCACGACGCGTAAAGTGCATTCACATGAAGTCGTCGCGTTGGTGCTGACGGATGCTAGGGACGAACCTTGCGCATTTGGGATAGTGCACGGACCAGAATGAGACCAGAATAAACCTTGAGTCCAAGAAGAGGAGTGAGAATATTAAGAACAGGTGTCCAATGACCTAGAAAATTACTCTCCTGAGAGGTTTCCGTTAACATTTAATGAGGAATTCTTCGCGAACCCCATGAACCTTCATTCCTATCAATGTCGCTTTGCTTAGCTTCCTTGACGAGAACGCGATATTTGTGTGGTGTATGGAGAACCTAAGTCCTTGAATGGTACAGGGACATCACATGCTTCTTTTCTACTTTTCCCGAGAAAACACTATCGGGTGCCAGTGCTGTGGTACATGGTTTTCGAAACGCGGCGCGGCGCGGTCACGTGACTGCTGTCAAACACGTGATGAAAGCGCGGTTGCCTCGTTTTCGTTTGAGAGCAAGTTGTTTACAGTTTCCAAGCTATACTTTCGTAGAGTGTTCCAACTGGCGTTAGGCCATGGCTCACTACTCTGCACAGCCGTTTTCTGCACAGGCATACAATAGAATGCCCATCTCGGGTTCCTCTTCAAGGCGACACCCGTTCTCGAATGCTGTCAACCACCAACAACCACCTCTCAAACCACAATTGCCGGAGAAACAACCGCCCTCACCACCGCTGCCTCGTCAGACTGCAAAGGTCACTCCACCCTCACCGCCGAAGATCATTTCCGCTAGGAATGGTGCAGTAGTGTTCAACCGAGTAGGCTTCCTGGGCGAGGTATGTGTGTCAGTGTCAATGAGGCTGAACTGTGTCTGATCATGTATAGGGTGGGTTCGCTCGAGTGTACGAAGTCAAAGAATCAAGTGGCGCTCGTCTTGCATGTAAAGTAGTTTCCAAATCGTCACTAAAGACCAAAAAAGCTAAAACAAAAGTAAGAGTCTGAACCGTTCAAACTGCAGTCGCTGATATCCTGCAGTTATACGCAGAAATCAAGATCCATCGATCTCTTGAGCATCCCAACATCGTCCGTTTTCATGACTGTTTTGAGGACGACGAACATGTCTATCTGGCTCTCGAACTCTGTCCCAGCGGGTCGCTTATGGAACTGCTTCGCCGGCGCCGCCGTTTCACTGAACCCGAGGCTCGTTATTTTATGGTCCAGCTGATGGGTGCATGCCATTACATGCATACTCATCAAGTTATACATCGAGACCTCAAACTAGGCAACCTCCTTCTCGATAGCAATATGAGCCTCAAGGTCGGTGACTTCGGGCTCGCCGCCCTCATTGAAAACCCTGGCGAGCGTAAGAAAACCATCTGCGGCACGCCTAATTACATCGCACCGGAAGTCCTCTTCGACACTGTAAATGGTCACAGTTTTGAAGTCGACACTTGGTCTATCGGCGTCATCCTGTATACCCTTGTCATCGGTCGTCCACCATTTCAAACATCCGAAGTGAAAGAGATCTACAAACGCATCCGCAATAACGACTACGATTTCCCTCAAGAACGCAGGATCTCTGCGCACGCTCAAGTCCTCATCCAACAGATCTTGACTCCGAACCCACAAGAGCGTCCTACATTACACGAGATTGTAGAGCATTCCTTCTTCACCCAAGGTACTGTTCCCTCTTTTATTCCAACCTCCGCGCACGACGCGCCACCCGACTTCCGCAACATCACGCGAACGCAATCACAGAATAACCTGAAACGCCTCAGGCGTTACGCACTCATGGACGAAGATCAAATGACATCGATCGCCGTCCCGAAGGCACCTGCTTCATCAGCCGAGCTCATCAAGTCAATCACTTCGAGTGTTGCTCAACAAGAGAAAGAGTTCCAAAAGGCTGTTCAGCCTGGCTCCCCGATCAGCGCGCTTCTCAGCTCAGCTCGACAGCCCCTACTTATGGCTAATAACGGATCACAACCTGGTGCAACAAGGGAGGTGCCCTTGTTAAGAAAGCTTCACGCCGCGAAGGAGAGCCCTTTGCGCAGGTCCTCCCTACGTGCACCGATTAGTGATACAGACGAAGAAGGCGCGCTTCAAGGGCCTGCTGGACTTGGGCGAATTAGGGAAGAGCACCTGATCGAGGAACAACGAGTACGGAAGAAACAGCTGGAGGCACAGAAAGCGCGTATTGTGGCGCAGATGGCACCAGTACGGGAAGAAGAAGAAGACTACGGTGACGAGAAATGTAAGATACAGTATGCTGAACGAGAACCAGTGAAGATCAGGACGAGCGAAAGGGAGAACGTGCCACCTGCGATTGGCACCGCGGTGTCGAAGGGCAAGGAAAGAGAACGCGAACACGAGGCGTGGACTGTCAGAGGACATCCGAATACTGCAGGTTCGGAACTTGCTTATTCTCGTCAAGTCAAATCTGACTTGTGCCATGTAGTCCCAGCTACCAGATCGCTGCTCCACGCAGCGCCGCCGACCAAGTCCCTGTCGGTTCCACCGGCCCCTACTGCTGGTTCCAGCCAGCTTCCTCCCCAAGTAACTGGTTTCGATGCCGCAGCCCATATTTTAACATTGGCTTTCGACGCGAAAGATGCTGGGCGGGTTTTCCGTGATCCTCGTGATGAGGCGAATCTTCCTCTGCCTGACGAGCGCGTATTCATAGTCGCGTGGGTCGATTACTGCAATAAGTATGGGATGGGGTATGCTCTAACGGACGGAAGCGTCGGTGTCCATTTCAACGACAGTACCAGTCTGGTGTTGAGCCCGGACAAACAGTAAGTATCACTCCTTTGTCTCGTCACATGAACAGAAGTCTTACGGGAGGGGACTTTCTAGCCACTTTGATTATATAACATCGCGCCGCCAGGGTATGGTTTACGTACGCAAATCGCATACAGTCGATGCCTACCCAGAAGAGTTGAAGAGTAAGGTGTACTTGCTCAAACATTTTGAGCACTACATCATGGAACGGCTGCATGGTGATTATGACTATACCTTTGAGGATGTGGATCGCACTCGTGGCATGGAATGGGTACAGAAGTACCTTCGAATGAAACATGTCATTGTCTTCAAGTTAAGCCATGATGTTCTCCAGGTTTGTTCCCTTTTATATGTCTACCGACTATCGTCGTGCTCACGACGGGCTTGCAAATGTAGTTCAATTTCTACGACCACACAAAGCTAGTCCTTTCTTCCCATGGGTTGGTTATCACGCACATCGACAAGGAGTATAATCTCACGCGCTGGAAACTGACTGATGTTATGGCCCTCGCGTTGCGGCCTGTCGGTGAGATCGAACCGGAGGCACTCAAATTCAACCAGCGCCTGATTGACAAGCTGAAATTCTGCAAAGAGGTGCTTGTCAGCATTCGAAAGGCAAGCGCTGCGGGTACAACTCCTGATGAGAGTGAGACGGCCCCCGTTGTGGCCCGCACGATCAATGCCAAGGCTTCCAAGACATCGTTGAGATAGTACTAAGTAGTTAAGGTGAAGACAGCCAGCCGGCACAAGATCGTTGGTTTCCTGTGGTGATATTGAGCTTTCTATCGCTATCATCACGAGTGCAGGTGCCTTGTACATATACTACATATTAGCATCTTTAGTGCATCTTTCACACAGGGTCACAAAAGTAATGATGACCGGATCATTCGCTTTTTTGGAAGTAAATTTGTCACCTCATGCACGGGCTCGAGTCATGGATGTTCATCGGTCGCGCACGTTACAATCACGTGATGGCGTTTCCTTAATTACTCTGGCGGAGAGTCAAAAGAAAACGCGTTCCGATTGCTCCACACGCAATACATAACCTTTGGTTTACCATTACCACCGTCTATTCAATCTGAAATCCAACTATTCATGGTCGTGAAAAAGTTTAGAAAAGCCTCTCAAGCTTCATATGCTGAAAGTACGTTACAAATGTTGACATCTTTATGAATAATGGCATCCAAATGACAAATTGCAGGGGTGGTTGGTGCCTTGACTCAAATTCAAAGAGAACATAGAAAACAGTTAATCCATGTTGCCACTCTGCGGGCTCAAGGTAAGCTTTAACAAGACATTAGCACATTTGGTCCTCCACTGTTGAACGTGGTAACCCTTGAAACTAGTGAAGAGAAATGCGCTGAAAAACAAGGAAAAGCTTGGCCCGCATTGGTCCAATTGGGTTGGAAAGGCGATACGGAAACTGGTATGTAGACCTTGTGTCTCTGCCTGACACCATCAGTAAGTCAGAGTCGTAGGAAGAGAATGGTATTCTGGAATCCACAGCCGGTAATGTCTTACTGACTGCCTTCGGAAAGAAAGCGTAAGTATATTTTTTCATTTTAGTCATGGGTTATGAAGCTCATGAGTGAGTCTCAGTCTTGCTGATGTGCGACAATCAGTGTCCGCGATGACCTCTCCCGCCTTTGTTCCTGAAGATTTGATTTGGAGGCATCTTCAACACACTGCGCCAATCAATCGTGGTGCGAAGCGAGGCCATCCTTCAGTTAGGCATAGACTTGATGATCTGGATCACATTCCAGAGGTTAGATCCAAACGAAGGAGGATATCTGCCGTAGCTGTCTCCCCTCAATATTCCCGAATGACCAAATTGCAGGTCTGTATTTTGATAACCAAATAGGATCTCTGCTATTCATACTAACTCGGTATCTTTAAAGTTGGAGGCAGAACTTCGTATGCTTCAGAAAGAAAAAGACAACGGTCTATGGTTCCGTGAGTCTTCACCGCTGACTGACCTTGATATGGAAGAAGAAGTAGGGAGGCTTCGCGATGAGCTCAAGGAGAAACAGCATGAGATTGAACGCATTACACAAGAACTTCTTGAAGCAAAGAACAGCAACGGCCTTGTACCATCGAATCAGGTCTTTAGACCAATAGTTCCGGAAATGTGTGTGAAAGTTGTTTTTCATGTTTCTGTCCTTGCTAATGCTTCTGTCCAATTACAGGCAGACCAGACCTTCATCGCCCATATCACCAGCATCTAATATGATGACGCGTTCGGGAGCCCCGAGTCTCAGGCAGACACAGTCAGGTTCTTGCATCTCTCTCTTGAGCAGGCAACCAACGCCCCCACGCTCTCCCGGGGCAATCTCCGATGCAATCTTTGACACCATGGATACTCAGGAAGATGGCTTTGTGGGAACACCAGAAATGACATCCACCTCAACCGATTTGAAGGTTAGTTATTCATAATGCTTTCGGGCTGAGTCCTAGTTGAGAGCCACTACAGTTATTAAAACTAGAGCGCGACGTAGCTTCTCGGGTAGTTTTAATTAAGAATCTGGAGGCAAACCTCAACCAACTCCAGGAGGAATTTGCAGTGGCACAACGAGCTCTTTCAGAGCGTGATGAACAATTGTCAACTTTGTCCTCAATTCTTGTCAGACTACAAACGAACGCCTCTCTCGACCTCGGGCATCAAATTATCGAGCCTGGCGAACTCGAGAATCTGAAAGCTAAACTTGAATCTGCAGAGTCATCGCGTCTCGCCGATCTCGAGCATGAACTCAACGAACGCAATGTATTGATCAAGACGATGAGTCAAAATCGAGAGAAGGATACAACGGAACTGGCCCTTCTTCGTGAATTGCTCAGCAACGTCGAACGAGATAAGGGAATATTGACTTTGCGCCTTGCTGATTCAGAGACACAGATTCAGAAATATTGTTCAGAGCTAGCAGAACAACGACGCGCGACTGAAGTCAAGCTACAATCTCAGAGTTCGGTTAACAAAGAGCTCGAGGAGAAGGTAGAGGTGTCACTTAGTAGGATCTCGGCTCTCGAGCAAGAACTTCGAGCGCTTCGAGAATCTAAGGATGCTACAGACACATTACTTCTCGAAGCTCGCAACCAGCAAGCACTTGCTTCCGTGAAATTTCATGAGGCAGATGCCAAAAACCAGTCGCTTTCAAGCCAGTTAATGATGGCCATGGATGAGAAATCCGACCTCCAAGCGGCACTTGATGTCTACAAGGATTGTGTCACCACGCTGAACACACACCTTTCCACGACTGGTAAGTCGAATTGTCTCACATTAACAAGTGAAAGTCCAGGAATGACTCAGCATTCAGTCAAAGGAAATATGGACACAATTCTCCTGCCCCAACCGGCTAACACAACCTCCACATTTGGATCAGAACTCCGTCTTTCAAAGCAGAGCAGCACTGATCTTGTGCCCAAGCTGGTTGCAATTATAGACGAGCACGTTGTGCTCTTGTCTGAGTTGGACAAGGCACGAGAGACGATCTCCGCTTCGACTTCATCAGCCGCTCAGTTCAAGGATCGCTTGACAACGACCACAGACGAGCTACTAAAGACCAAGGACATCGCCGGGGAGTTTCAGATGAAGTTCAATGCGATCACCGACAAACTTACCTTCGAACACGAACACAAAAAGGTCTTGATTGCAGAAATGGAGCTAAAGCGGACGGAACTTGCCCTATCTGAACAACGTTTGTCTGCGGCGGAGTCTTTGGCTGAGCAATACCAGAATGAAATAGTCACTCATCGTGCGAATATTCAGGAGCTTCAAGAGCGGATGTCTGCTACGCAAGATGAGCTCAAAGCAGTTCATAATCACCTCTCGTCTACTCACAATAATTACAATCTTGAGAAACAGAAGCAGTACACGAGAATTTTGGACCTTGAGGCTCTTGCGCAAAGAGGAGGGACAGAAATCAATGCCTTACAACTGCAGCTATCGTCAATCCAATCGGAGAAAGCAGAGCTACAGAAAAAACTGGATGAGCAGACTTTGGAGTTTGAAAGGTTGATTTCGGAGTCTCAGCGTGCAATTTGCCTGGAGACTGAGCTTGCCATTGCTACTGAGAGATTTCGGGAAGCTGAGGAAGAACTTTTGGATTTGAGGTCATCAAAAGCAGCAGACGAAGCAACAATCGAGACGATGAAAGAGATGTTTTCTACTCACGTCGAGAAGCAAACACAAAGTCTGGCGGTATTCAATTCTCAGGTATGATTCGCCAAGCTTTGGATGAATCGAAATTCACACTGAAAAAATTTTACTTACAGATCATCTCAGCCAAATCATCCCCGGCCCCTCAGAAACGCCGCTCTACGAGGACCACGGCAAAAGCGCCAGTTCCATTTAAACTGACTTAAACGGACTTTGGCATATCTTTGGCTCATATTCTTCTGATTCTTGTATGGATCTCATTCAACATCTAGGACAAATGTATAATTCTTTATTGCATTAGTCGTATTGCCAAGCCCTTCGCCGTAAGTGGAGGTTTTGACTTCCAGAGAGATTTATATATATAAACCAGGCACACGTTGTCTATTCGGCCGCATAGTCGCACGAAATCCTTGTGTATAATAGCCCAAAACCTGAAGGTATTGCATTGGAAATCAAACTCGTCACATTGTCCAGGAACAAGTTCAGTCATGACCTGTCAGCAGTGAGAAAATATCGCCTTCATGTTGCAAACGGTTCTAAGGGTCCAGAACAATCAGAACTCCCAATAGATGAGTATTTCGGAGATCCCCCCCCCCCCCCCCCCCCCCCCCCCCCCCCCCCCCCCCCCCCCCCCCCCCCCCCCCCCCCCCCCCCCCCCCCC
>JAGGAU010000312.1:0-15780 GCA_017657275.1 Termitomyces sp. T108
TCAGCCTGACTATTAAATGTTTATTTTGACTTCTGGTGCATGGTTCTGTCTCTGAGTGCTGGTACAGCATCGTATCAAAGGCGTTGAATAGCATCCCAGAATCTTTGAATACAAGGTTTATGCTGGGTAGGTTAAAAGTCAACATTTTGAAGAAAAGGGGTCCTTTCTTATGGCGGCGGGTCGATACTACATATGAAAGTTGAACCACTGATGGATATATGAAACTCCTGCGCAACTTGATAATTAGAGTAAAGCTTACTGTGAACGCGTTGATGACGAAAGTCAGAGTTCACCCAAGCACAGGCTGTGAAAGAAGGTATTTGCTTTCAGATGTTTTCTCATGTACCCTCTTCCAATTCAGAAGATAATCAGACTTCAACTATATGTCGCGTCGCACCAAGCGTGTCACCTTCTCATCATCGAACTATCAACTTCTCTGTTGGATCACGGGGATCGGTGACGCAGTGTAGGAAAAGCTCGGGATTACTTCAAAAATAAGACGAGAGGTCCGGTCGTGACCCTCGATTAGGGTGCCGGTGAGTCTAGATCCGAGTCGCGGTTTGGAACCCGACAAGAGAGGTGCACGTTCTCGGACACCGACCCCAACGCGACAGGCCTGAGGAACAGAGGCGAGGATGGGACGATGTCATACGGTTTTCTGGTCCTCTGAGCACTTTCTAGACGTCTTAACATCACTGAAACATCACGAAGAACAAGGTCATGGCGGCAAGATGGATCACCTTGGGTTTTGAAGATATGAGAGAAGGACTTCTCTAATAGAGAAAGGTGGGATAATGTGGCATACCACGTATGAGGTCATTTTCAGTTAAAGTAGAAAGTCTCGCTGTCAGTGAATCTGAGCCACCATACCAATATCTATTGGATCTGCGTCCGATTTCGGAGAGTGCGATGTCGCCAAATTTGTCTCGAGGGGCTGCCCAATTGGTTGGATACGACC
This sequence comes from Termitomyces sp. T108, assembly GCA_017657275.1. NCBI lineage: Eukaryota > Fungi > Basidiomycota > Agaricomycetes > Agaricales > Lyophyllaceae > Termitomyces > Termitomyces sp. T108. The sequence goes on from JAGGAU010000312.1 coordinate 959, forward strand.
ACAAGCGTGGATTTTTACTCTTTCTTCATCTGAGATCTCGGTGCGAACACACATCACGAGGCTAATCCTCGACATGACTCTAAATTTCCAAAGGCGACCGGGACCAGTAACAAAGTACTGGAAAGAGGACACGCAGTTCCGCAAAAATTTCGTAGTGGTTCCAAAGAGTGATATGTTGCACGTGTACGATTGTGCCTTCAGCTGCATTCTAGGTATTACCAAAAAATGAAAAGCGCGTATATTTGATGACTCAAGATCACTTGAAGATGAGGATTGGAGGTGGGTTCAGACTGGATCAGGTAGCTGGTCTCTTTGGGGTGCATGGCGGTGGAATTCTTCATGTCAGGGAACAGGTTGACAATCCAACGGGAGTCCTCAGGAGAAAAGGTCATTACGAGTGATACACAATATGGAGGTCAAGAGCTTATGTATTCCGAGATGGAGGTAGATTTCAGGCAGATGTCGGGGTTGATTTTAATGACTGCCATTGTTGACATCGATAGAGGATTTATTAAGTGGCAAGGCAGGTCTATCTTGAATACCTCATGAACGATCAACGAGCGAAGGACTTGATTCGTCACGGAATCCATAGTAGAAGTTGTCGTACAGAATTTCTGGTATGGGAGACACGTTCCTATTCACCTGCCCAGGGTACATTCAGTTATAGACCCCGACTGGAGTAGACAGAACAGGATGACGCACGGATGGATGTATTTTTTCCTGGCCATTTTTGGACCACGGATGGTCTCCTACAGGTTCAGCTCCTTGAAGCGAGGAAATGAGCGGCTTCCATTCGTTGAGATTAATCACTGATAGGTACCGAGAAGACATCCATTGCACATTGCATCGTCTACTTTTCCTAGGTTTAAATCGTGTTTGAGGCTGGAGGACCTATTTCGTAGGTCGTGCTATCCGTCTGATTTACTTGCCGCAACTTCGCTTCTGCATACAACGGTCTGGAGGAGTTTCTGATCCTCCCTGCACCATTGCTGAGGTCCCCGAATTTAATCGAATTTAATCACAAACGGGTCCCTCATGTAGGGCAGAAACAGTGGATCCGCGGGCAATGGTGTCCTCTTCTTCAGATACAAATGCTCCGGCACTCGATATTTAGTTTCAAGCCCAAGATAAAACATAACCTGTAGAGTATTCGAAGCCACTGACAGAAGATTCAAGTCAATCATCGGGCATGGCTTTTAGGGGTTCGTGGGCCGCGAATGGCACGTATGTCCCCGACTACATATAAAAGCCGATTAACCTCGTTGAAAGAGGTACTTAGAACAGTTTGCAATAGCCATAGTCACCTAAAGAGAGTAGGTATCGTTGATGCCACTTTCCTGAAAAATTAATCGGTCAGCCAGTGAAATAACATACCTACAAAAGGGCATTAAAGCATCGAGAAAAGGAGACTGCGCACGAGGAAGAGTTTTGGATAAGAATTGAGTTAGTTGAGAAAGAGCTGAGATTATACAGTGTCCATTCCTACCGACTTGGATAGAATATAATTTTCCACAGCGTCTCATTCCTCCACCTTTCCTGCCTCCACCGCCTCCGACTGCCTCGCCTGTAACTTTTTCTCATACCGTCTTAACAACAACCTCTCAACCCAACCACCGCTCGGAAACGCCTTCTCCCACTGATTATGCAAATGCACGCCAAATACCTTACCCAGAACTTCATCCAGCCCTCCACCCTCTTCCAGTCCTAGTCCCATCGTCCACATCCCCGACTGATGGTCTGGCGTAAACGGATCCGGCAGGCGGTTGTCCATCCGACATGAGCGCCCGTCAGAGAGACAGAATGGTAGGACCTTAAACGGGGGTACGTGGGATGCGACGAGGCGGCGCCAGAGTTTGAAGTAGAGGAGCGATCCCCAGTCTGTCGAGTGGACACGTGGGGGAGGAGAAGTGGTCATTATGTGGAAAGCTTCGCAAAGGTAAGGGGAATGTTTACGAAAGCGCATGAGGGCGCCGTTGAAGGGTTGGTAGGATTTTTCTGAGATTGCATCGATTAGTTGTGGGTAGGGAATTGAAGGGCTGTGCTCACCGTAGCAATCCCATTGGGTAACGAATTCGTGCTCGAGGAGGGGTGCGAGATCCCGCGTGAGGAGAGAGTCCATGTCGATCCAAACGCCTCCATAGTTCCACAACAGCAACAGCCGCAACAAGTCTCCATCTAACCACGCCCTTTTATCTTTGAGCTTTAAAAGCTCGCTTCCACTTAACTCCGTCGGCTCTGCGAGCGCAGCCATATCCACCACCCTTAAAGCAAAAGCATCCGGATACTTGTCCACATACTCTTTCAGAATCTCGTTGTCCGACAAGTCTCCGTTCGACCACAGAATTAGCCTCGAAGCCTCAACATCCTGTGTTGCGAAGAAGCTTTTTATCATCCATTCCTGTCGCTGGCCGAGCGGAAGGAGGTCCGTTCGCCAGTAGGTGTGATACTGTGTCCGCTCTTCAGGGTGTACCCAGCCGCGCGGTCGCACGTCATCTGGATGCAACTGGATCGTTCCAGCAAAGTTGTAGCAATCCAGCCCGCGCTTCATAGGAAGGCCGGCCTGCATTTCATTCCGCCGCTTCCCGTAGACAGCGTCAGACACGTTGTAGTGTGGTGACACACGGGAGGGGCTGAAGCACCCCGAGAGAGGCTCCACAGTATCTATCTCATGCCGTATCCAGGAGCGCGAGTAGAACTGGATTTCTATGTGTGGTTCGTAGAGGTAGAGCCCCAGAAGGAGAAGGAAGAGTGTTAGAAGGAACACGTATGTGAGGAAATGGCGGGCGGTGCGACGGCGGGGGAAGGGAATTAGTGTGAGGGGCCACAGACAACACCATTGACGACGACTTTCCCGTGAACGGTATGTTGGGTTTGGAGGAGGGAGATAGGGAGTGTACTCTGGGTCGAAACTGCTGGCGACGGGGTATTGTTCTTCACGTGGGGAGGGAGAGCGCAGACGTGGAACAGAATCCTGGTTGGCGAAGTTCGGGAGTTTGTGGCGCTGTTCACCGGCCGCCATGAACGCAGTTGGTGAGAGCGTGGCCTAAGAAGAAGTCAGGCAGTAGATCGAATCATGAATTGACGGGAACTTTGATGCTGTCGCTTCATCAACAAGGACACTCTGTCGACAAATACAGGGTTGTATACTAGGACAAAGTCGTTCCCTACTACCACGGAACAGAACACGATCAACAAATTCCAACTGCCAACTGTAAGTACATCACAAAATGCATCTATCTGGAACACCGGGTAAGAATGATATAAGTGTCGCGCCCGCCTTTAAATAATCAACCGTAACATAAACAGACAGACATCGCGAGGCCGACAAGACCACGCGGCGAGCGGCGACAGCTGATATAAGATAGAAAAAAACAAGGAGTTACTATAAACGCGGATGGGACCGCGTTTGTTCGATTGCTACAAAGATGAGGTTCACGCTGGAGGCCTGGATGCTGAGTCGAGATGCGAAAAAAAGATGCCGATGATGTAGATGCTTCGATGGTCAAACTCGATATTGGCTGTTGGTTTCTGAAGTGTCGTGCTGCTGTACCCCCCTCTCACTCTAGCCCCCCTCCCCCTCTCCAACTACATCTTACACCACACATCCTTCATCGAGCAACAGAGGTAGGAGCAACGCCACGGTATCCTCCCCTCGCTACCGGTGCGCCATTCTGGCGAGCAACCTGTGCATGTTGGCCATTGACCTGCTGTCCTTGAGGCTGCTGAGGCGGCCTCTGGGGTCCGATGGCTGGTTGTCTTTGCTGCTGTGTCTGCGGCTTCTGCGTAGGTGCCTCATCCGCTGCAGCTGGTGCCACATACAGCCCTTTATCAATATTTTGTGGGATAGGCTGAATCTCGGTTCCAAGTTCTTGCTCAATCCTATACAAATTAAAGCGGTCCTCGTACGTGACGAGGTTAATCGCCAACCCGAGGTGTCCGAACCGCCCAGAACGACCGATGCGGTGGAGGTATGTTTCGCTGTTCTTGGGGAAATCAAAGTTGATGACGACGTTGACGGCTTGGATATCGATGCCGCGCGTGAGGAGGTCAGAGCAGACGAGGTTGCGGCAAACGCCGTTACGGAAGTCGTGGAAGACGCGGTTTCGATGCGATTGCATCATCTTGGCATGTGAGTAGAAGCACGAGTAACCAAGCTCTGTAATTTTTTTGGCGAGGAGCTCGACGCGGTTGGTAGAGTTACAGAAGATGATAGATTGATTGATTTGTAGCTGTGAGTGGAGGACGTTAGAATGAGGCAGTGGAAACAATAAACGCAACATACCTTGGAGAAGAGGGTATTAAGACAATGGACCTTTTGCTTTTCCTCGACGTAGGCATAATATTGAGTGACGCCACGCAGAGTAAGTTCGTCCATGAGGTTGATTTCATGGGGCTTCTTCATGTGTTTGTCCTGTCGCATTGAGAAATGAGTGATCAGCTCGGAAACAAAAACAGTCAACGTACCTTGAAATCCTTCACGATAAGAGGGAAGGTTGCGCTGAAAAGCATAACCTGGCGCTGTTCAGGGAGAAAGGAGAGTAGCTGCTCCATAACAGGAGAGAACTCGGGAGAAAGCAATTTATCTGCTTCGTCCATGACGAAGACAGGGCATTCGCTCAGATCAGCGACATTCTTGCTCGCAAGATCGAGAATACGTCCAGGCGTGCCAACAAGAACATGTACAGTATCCGACAGGCGCAAGATATCGTCTTTAAGCGTTGTTCCACCCGTCGTAACCATGACCTGCAAACTCATATGCTTGCCCAATGTCTTACACACTTGGGACGTCTGGAGCGCGAGCTCGCGCGTCGGGACGAGGAGCAGAGCCTGGATCTTATTCTTGGTGACGTCGACCTGCTGGAGGGAGGGTATGACGAATGCGGCTGTTTTTCCAGTACCGTTTTTGGCACGGGCGAGAACGTCGCGCTTTGTGAGCGCGATGGGAATGGCTTCTTCTTGGATGGGCGAGGGCTTTTCAAATCCGGCTTCAAAGATCCCCATGAGGAGCTCCCGTCGGAGGAACATGTCCTCGAACTCGAGCCCCTTTGTTGCGGTCACGTCTTCGGTTTGAGGCCGGAGGTCTTTTGGAGGGGCACGCAGACCGGTTTTCCAAGTTTCGTTGTGGGAGGGTCTATTGATAAAATGGATGTTAGTACGTGAATTGCCAAAACTCTGTTTGAGATGAAAAAAACGAACGTCGATGATGTTGAGGGCGCTGCTTGAGACATGTTAATATTCATGAAAGGTAATTTGGCGGTTCGATTATCGGTGTTCCTGTGTTAAAAACAGGCGCAAGTCGAGAGCTCAAGATGAGACTGAGGTTGATCTTTCTGGTGTCTTTCGTCAGATTTGGGTCGACGGGCGTTGATGTTATTCTCCGCGCCTGACGGTATTTGCGTATGTAGAAAAGGTGGCAGTGGGCGATTTGATGTGTTGGTGTTGGAGGTAAAGGTGTGGTTGTCTAATATGTATACAAAAATGCGAGTGGCAAGGGTTCAATAAGTTGTTCACACGGTCAGTTACCAGCGACCCATCACCACAATCGAATATAATGTCCTTTTTGTCTTCGTATTGTTCCTTGCACTGTCCCAGGTTTGTCTCAAATGCTGAAAAGCGAAAATGGCCATCATCGAACCAAAGCGCTCTTCGAGTCTTTTGTACGTTGGGCGCAATAATTCGTCGATAAGACTGCTTACTTCAAAATCCTAGTACTTACATACCTGAGGACCGTAACAGATAACATGAATTGAGAACAACCACCATCTACGTTTCGAAGTTTCGCAAGATCATAATCAAGGCGCGAATCTCCTCTCGTTGGCTCCGTGACGATCTAGTGCTCTGATCTACACATCCATCGTGACCGAGTACTTCTAATCGAAATATACTATGGATCATTCCTACTCTTGCTCAAGCAGCGTCCGCTAATGACCGCTACAACACAACGTGTCTACCCAGGTGGAAAGGGTGCATCACAATCTCGTCTTGTCTCGTCTTTGCACGGCCTTCTACTTTTTCACCCTGTTTTTTGACGAGGGATGTGCCAATATGAGGACTGCTGGCGTTTGATGTGGGAATCGTTTGTTCAGTCTTAATAGATTGAATTTTTGACCAGCATTTCTGATATGTTGTCTAGTAATGCGTGGTCGAAGCGTCCTCTGATTTTAGTGATTGGGGTAATCTTCCATGGGAATTTCAAGAGTTGTGCTCATCATCGCATCCATCTCTGACTTTGAAGGTGAGTCATGACTGTTGAAGAAAGTGAGTTCGATTACATGTTCTGTCAGATCCATTCAGTCTTCAATGGAAGCCCTGCGTTCATCAGCTCGACAGACAGGATCCTTCTGATATCAATACACTCATGCTTCGTCGACGGATTGATGTACATCTACCGATGTCCATCGCGCCCCTGTTCCATCCCATTGTGGATCGCCAGATACAGGACGGCCGTAAGGGCGAGTTGCTCTTGTTATGTCGATGCAATCGCAGGTTACTGTCGTCGAGACTGAGCGGGTACGTGGTCTCCGTTCTTTGTTGCCGTGATGTTGACTGTCTGTCCGAATTGCTTCAGTAACTGCGTATTGATCGTCAATTCTGCGACATCTTCGACTAGTTCGGGATGATCAAACAGCCTGGTAGGCCGAAGGGACTCCAGTGCTTGGCCACGGATGAGTCCATGTAAGCCCCGGTGTTGGACTTGTCTGGCGGGAGTACACCGCTTGTTCGGTATGCGGGGGAAGCTAGAGTTCAGCGAAGGCTGCAGGATGGTCCGTTGTCTCAATTCGAAGCTTTGATAGTGATTGGTTAATATTGATTATACAGTTTGAGGAAACATTCCAATGTGGAATATCAATCTATCGATGCCAAATCGGTAACGAAGAAAAATCGCACATGTGTCTTGTGTTTTTACGAATTTCGTCGGGAACAGTACACATGTGTATACTGGTTAAGTACTAAGTATTTAGTATCTGACCCATTTCTGTTCAAATATCCGAAGATTGATCGCACAGCTTGTCGGCGAGTTTGAACCTTGCCTGTTTCTGATATGGGTGCAGATTGAATGTGCTCCGAAAGCTCCGAAACCTAGGAGTTCTCACATATAGTATCACAGAGTTGTACAGCAGATCATTATTGTCATTATATCATGGTATGAAACGCTATGATCTCGTTTACGATCAGATGCTGTCTTCATCAAGATGGGAAGTTTCGCATCACAACACTTCAGTCGTTTGTACCTTTGATAGAGAAAAAATGTTACACGAATCCGATTGCAAAGTGTGCCCATGGTCTTTGGTATCCGTAGAGGGTATCTTTCGTTGCCGCTGTTCATCAGATTGAGACGTGACCGGAGTCTCGCCTCTGCTCGAACGAGACTACCCATTAGAATGTAGAAACAAATGTTTTCCACAAAACCCCTCTTTCAGCTCTTTGATATGTTTCTGCAATTTCATGTAGTCCCTTGGGGATCTAAAATTGAAACAGTAGCATTTACGTGTATTTACTGTCGCCAAACGACGATTTAGAAGCATATCTGCGCGTCAGGAGACATAATCTCTATCTGATGAAGTTTAGATTGTTCCGATGCAGGCATTTCCCCTTTGTCGATTCTCACAACATGGATTGTACGGGGTCTATACCTGGCTAGTTATGTATCCGCTTCCCACAGGAAGCAATCATGATTGAGATGGTGTAACTGAACAGAAGAGGGACTGCTGCGCACTGCATGGCACTTACTCAAGTATGACCATGACTGGATATTCATGTGAGTTCAATCCATCCGAAGATGTGGTCCGGCTGCTCGTTGCTGTCTGAGCTCTTGCCAAATGCTTATTACGATGTTGGTACTGCACAAACAATTTGAACATGTCAGAGAAATAGTCATCTTTACCTTGAAGGGTCGTGTATTCGGAAAATGATCTTTTCACTGTACATTGGATAGAGGAAAACAGACTGAGATTCGATGGATAAGCTATGCTTGAATGATTAAACCGCGTCAATATTTTTTGGGGTTGTAGTGTAAAGAGCTAGAAGGCGATCTCACTGACGAGATGTAGACGATGCCTCACAAAACGATCGATGATCGTTTATTTCCGCTGAGTTCGAATCATAGATGTAAAAGTGTACTACAAGAGGAAAGGAATACATAACACTTACCAATTGGGGTTTTGCGTGTAAACAGACAAATTTGGCCAACGCGAGTACGTCTGATTTCGCTTGCATGGTTACACTGACACAGCAAAATCCTACGACGGCAAAGAGGATATTCCCATCATCGGCACCCGGACAAGCACGCACTGGTTTGGTTTTCGGTCCTTACGTGTCCGACTCCTGCAGGTTGGTAGTTCCGATGTGATGGAGACGGAGGAAATTTACGCAGAACGAAAGAAGCTGACTCTTCAAAGAGACGGAGAATGTGTTCGACAAGGGAAAATTGAGGAAGCGCGGCGTCGCTCGGGAGTCGAAGACCGAAAACATGTGGTGATCGAGATTGATGCAGATGATCTCCTGTTTTGATGAGAAACGATTCTGCCAGCCTTTCAACGTGTCGAGACGCTGTGAGTGGTCCTTCATTTGTGTCCTCGAAGATCTCACTGCTACAATCACTTTCTGTTCAAAGGCACCGCTTATTCATGTCAGAGCCTGACCTAGCTTAATCGAAGCATACTTTTTCGAGAATAGAGCTATTTGACTCCTCCTTCCACACATATCTTCTCACTATCACGTTCTCTACTTCCACTTGAGCTTTTCACGGGCTTTTTCCTTCCACACCATCTTCGACCCGGTACAAGATGAGAGACGCTTCAAGATCACCCGTCCTCGAGGCTGGCATGAAGAATTCCCCTCTCACCGTAGATTTCAATCATCGGATCGGCCGTAGATTGCGGTCGATAGCTCTACTTGGTCTCTTGGTCCTTATCTTCGTCCTGACATCCATACGGTATCTACATCCGTCCGCGTATGATTTGCAGCTCGACAGCAGAATACAGCACGAGAGATACTCCCGGGGCCCTCTATGGCAGCCCCGTGAACGGAAAAAGCAGCCAGAAAGACGGCAAGTGTCAATTTCGCCTGCCGCAGCAAGTCCACCTATCGTTTCTCCCACTTCTTCCTTTGCCCCAAATCCACCTGCGACCACTCCCGCGTCTACCTCAGCGGCTGCTGATGTGCCGGTTCCGACGATTCCCTCCTCCCCTCCAACTCTTCCGACACCCTTTCCGCAACCATTCGGAACAGATCTGACACAAAATTTCTCGAGTTTAAATTGTTACAACTTTTTCACCAACATGACTATCGCACCTCCCTTCCTTCGATGTCGCCCATTGTCATTGCTCATAGATAACTCTGACAGTTTCTCACAAGTGGGTCTTGATTCATTATGTGCTATATAATTGGTTGACTGTTTGTTCCTCTAGGCTCAAAAGAACCTTACACTCATGAACTCGATCATCTGGGGCACTTGCAACACAAATATTTCTGTAGACCAATGTATCGCCAACATGGGATGGTTTGCCAGTGCACTTCCCAAGGCCTGTGTTCAAGATTTGCATGATCAAAACCAGATGGCGGTTTCAACACTACGTGGTATGTGATCAGAACAAGATGATAGATCTCATTCATCAAATCAAATCATACAGACCTGCAAGCCTATTCTCTCATGCGTAACGCGGGATGTCTCACAGACGCTGCCTCAAATACCTACTGTTACCTGGACGCTGTTCCAAACGACAATTTCTATTTCTACAACCTTCCTCTTGGATTACCGGTCCCAAAAACAGCGAAACCGCTGTGCACAGCCTGTACGCGTGACTTGATGACACTATACTTTACAGCACTCTCTAATTCTACTGAGGCTTCTACGTTGACTGGATTGCAACAGACGTATGAGAATGCAGCTAAATTGGCTGTAGCACAGTGTGGAACTGCGTATGCGGACACGACTGTGGGGAGCGCGGTTCCGGCAGCACTGCTACCAGGCCAGTGGACAGGGCTCGCCGTGCTACTTCTAGGTATGATGCTTCAAATTCTTTTGTGAAATAGAGCTTGCCTTCCCTTGCGATCATCAGCTCTATTCTTTTACTCTACTCGATTTCAGCCATCCTATCTATTTAGTCTTGGATTCATTTGTTGGTCTCTCTTTCCTTTCTGGGGTTCTCAGGAGGCTTCCATTTCACTTGAATAGCAGCTTTAAGGTCCCTCTGCAGTAGGAAGGACTATTATAATTACTTCTATCATTCCAGATACTATCCCACAATATCTATGACAGGTACAATCTACTAGCTCAATCGTAGCACATATTGTCCTCACCTCCTTACAATAAACTTGAACAGACTGCAGTCGCTCCGAATGATCTATCTCCAGTTAATGTGGAACCATAGCCAACCTTGACAGTTCAAAAGAGATCTGGGATCACATGCGAAAGAATCACATCGACCAACAAAGTGGAATCAATGTACATTACTACTATCAACAATTGTATGCCAAAAATGGGATGGAGACTCACCCCTGACCAACTAGCTTGGATTCTATATGAACAACTATTGCTGCTTCATTGAATCCAGCCACAAAGTTGATGATTATACAATTATTAATGCGATACTTCTGTTGTTACCCTGTACTTCAACATGGGAAGTGGTCATACAGAATCTATTGTTTTGAAGTACTTCCTTAACCCTTGAAAATATCTCTGCAGAATTATTATCTGTGTATGACCATATATCCTTGGAAGACAATGCAACACATAAATCTTTGGCATTCATATCCAAGAAAGAACATACTTCAAGTGGGAGTAATGTTGAAATCAGGGAAACAAAGAAGAAATGCAAACCAAAACATGAACCCAACCAGATGATATATGCCATAATTGTGGTGAAAAGGGACACTGGAGACCCAAATGCCCCAAGCTGAAAAGACCTAAGGAAACAGGAAATGTGAATATTTCTATTGTTACACCCAAAAACAATACCTGTGAGGTCAGTAAAGTATTGATGGCCACCTATAATGGCATGCCCACCAGTTTACTTCTCAATAGTGCCACATCATGCCACATGGTAACTGATTGTGCCTATTATATCAATTATTGCAGTGTTGATTGTTAATATAGAACATTAGATAAATGTCTCAGAGCAACCATGATATAGTGGTAAGCAAGTTTATTAGAAGTATCTACCTGTTAATATAGAATGTTAGATAGACGCTAGGTAGAAGGTGTTTAGTGATAAGTAAAGATAGTAGAGTAACCTATACACACCTCAGAGCAACCACGATATAGTGGTAAGCAACTGAGGTGTGGTGGATTTGGAATAGGGACAACAATGCCCATGTCATGTATCAGTTTTTCAAGTTGAGGTCAAGGTAAGACCTTTGTAAATAAGTTGGCAACATTGTCTTCCAATGATATAGGTTTGATGTATATGTCCTTGTGTCTAACAGCCTCATGAATCCAATGAACTTTGACATTGAGGTGCTTCACCTTGCTATGACCACTAGTGTTTTTCATAAGTGCAATGGCAGTGTTGCTATTGCATCAAATAGTCAGGGGCTGATCCACCCAAATATCCACCTCTGATAGCCAAGACAACATCCACATGGCCTGTTTCCCAGCCTCAAATACACCCACATACTCTGCCTGCCCCATCAATGTACTAATTCTGTCCTGTGTCTTTGCCTTCCAGCTAACCAGTTCTCCAGCCATCAAGAAAACATAACTAGCCAATGAATTTTGAGTATCTGGGTCATTGGCATACAATGAATCCAAAAAACCATATGGTTTAATCTCTCCACCTTGATGGTACATGATTGCAAGCTCTTTTGTATGCAATAACATGTTGGGCAAGGTGCCAGTGGATAGGCCAAGGATCCTCAGCATAGCACATCAAAACCATGACAGTGAAGGTGATATCAAGGTACTGTCAGGTTCCGTTGACTGCGGGGGCTTCTTCCTAAGCAAGACCTTACAAGGCGGACTCAAGGTAGCTACAAGTACAAAGTCCTACATGATTACGGGGTCCAGGGCTGGTTCCAGGGCTGGTTCCAGGGCTAGTGTAGATGAATCAGGCGGTGTGGAGGATTGGAAGGGTTAGGTCCGGGCTATGGGAGCAAGTCCCGGATTGTGCCAGGGTTCTGGGGGTGCAAGGCGTGAGTCCAGAATTACTGAGGTGAGCCCGGGCTTGGTCCGGGGAAGGCAAGGCGAGGCCGGGGTGAGACGAGCCATGAAGGGAAAAAAGGGACAAGAAAGTGAATGAAGAATGAGACAAGATTGAACCAGGGAAAAGGAGTCAAGGATGAGAGTAAAAGAAAATAGACGGAGAGGGGAAAAGAGACTTGGAGGAGATAAAGTGGAAGTTTAACAGGAATAGATTGAGAGACTGAGACAAGACACAATAGTATGAGGCAAAGGAGATGGGACAAGATAGTTTGCAATATCAACACTAGCGTACAAGTTGTCTACCTAGGCCTTAAATACTGCGGACTCTGGGGTGGCGGGCTCAGCCTGGTTTTATGTCAGGTGTCAGGCATGATTGCCAGGTGATGCAGGTGATGGGGGTTGGGCCGTGACTGCGGGTGTCAGGCATGATCACTGGAGTGATCACTGGATGATGGGACTGATTGCCGAGGGATGCCGAGGTGATCTGTCTGAGGGCGGCCCATGCCGTGGGAGATTCCAGGTTGATGTGGGGTGTTCCAGGGTCGCGGTGATTGCCGGGTGTCAGGGTCAAGGGGGCGGCAAACCCGGGAGTGACAGGTGTCACCGCGGCCTGTTGTGGTGTTGTGATGGGTGGTGGAGGCAGTTGACATTGTCCCGGGGGAGTACGGGGGTGTCGGTGGTGTTGTTCCAGGGTGGTGGGCAAGCTCCAGGAGTGGGTCATGACAGGTACATTCCATTGGCTATGTGGTTAGCATCCCCACTACCTTGCAATAGGACTTGTCTTGCATAAAGTATGCATTTTTGGTTGAGATTGGCTTTGGCTGTGATTCTGATAGATTGATGTTAGCAGGAAGTGGAGTATACTTTGGTTTTGCTTTGGCCATTCTGAAAGTAGTGATGGCTTTCTTGATGAGTTGCTTTTGGTGTATGGTAATGCTTCTGTTGGGTTTGTTGATGATGAGGGAAATTCTGAGGACCTTGTTGGGCTTTCCCATGTCTGTAATCTTGTATTTACTTCCCAGTTCCTTTTTTGTTCCATCCATGACCTTGTCAGATGAAGTGCCCATGAAAACATTGTCCATATATGTTGAGGATATAATATATCCTCTGTCTGGGGTCCACTTGATGTGAATGCAAAAATCAGTGTGGGATTGACAATGTCCAAGCTTTACAAAGGTTCTGTTAAGTTCAAAAAACCAATTATTTCCATTGTCCATTATTCCATAAATCATGTAGTTCATGTGGAGTACTGTATTGGTTCCAGGGATTCTGTAGTGGTCCTCAAATCCCTCAGGAATTTTGAGGTAGTTGTCTCCTTGAGGTTTTGCATTAAGGTAAGCGCTGACAAAGTCAATAAGGCCAAGTTTCAATATGTGAGGTGCAATGATGGATAGGAGTATTCTAACAGACTTGTACCTCACAACTGCTGCAAATGATTCCTTGTAGTGCTCCCCTAACTTCTGCATGGATCCTTTCACTACACTCCATGCTCACCTCCTCAGTAAGGTTCCATCTCTGTCAACTTTTAGATCAAAGACCCATTTAGTCTTTATGGTGTTGACTCCTTTTGGGTGTGGAACTGGTGTTATGACTTCTCTTCCATCCCATCTGGCTATTTCCTTCTCCATTGCAGGTTTCCATAGATGGCATCTCATTGAGCTGTTAGTGTAAGGGGAGTGCTACCTATGGTTATACTTACTACACACAAGCATGACTAAGACAATGAGCGAGGGTGAGGGTGAGCCAAGCAAGAAGTTAAGCAGGCAAAACAGGCAACAGGTGATGAGCAAGGGGTCAAGGCCAATGAGCAAGGGTGATCAGTCTCACTAGGTAGGCTTACAGTCAGTTAGCTGGATAGACCTTGTAACACTGCTATTGTTAGGCCTAAGAATAGAATATCCTTAGGCCTCCTTATATACTACATTGCTGTGTATGTTTGATTAATACTATCTGACTAAATGGACCATGGTATGTAAAGGGAAATGACTAACAATAATACAATGCTGAATAAGTGTCCAGGCATATGACTCATGAAGTGACTAATACAAGACAAAAGGGGGTCAGGAAGCATGGCCAGCCAGCCAATGGGAAACCAGACTTATGACTAAGACCAAAATAGATCTGGAAGCCCCGAGATGGAGCATTTCCCTGACAGTTAGCCTCATTGAAAGTTTTGGGAATAAATTGGTTTTGAGGTTCTGGAGGTAATCCAACAGATGTGGCAGTGAGTGCCTCAGGAGCATCAGTGTAATGGTTGTTGTCATTGGTGAGGTTGGTGAGTACTGATAGGTCACCATCCAATTTGGTAGTGGTTTGATTATTATTAGTTTGTTCAGCCTCTTTTCCTGCAATCTATGCTGACTTCCATGATGCTGGTGGATAGATAATGTGAGGTCATGATTTTTGTGGAGCTGGTGGTGGTTCTATAGTTGGTAGTGATACAATGTGGTACCAGCATTCAGAGACAGAACCATGCACCAGAAGTTAAAATAAACATTTAATACTAAGGCTGAAAACTGTAAGCCTCCTGGTAGCAGTCTCAACAAAAGTATATTCCCAAAAACACCCCAATAAATACACAGGAAATACAGAAGAGGGACAGAGACCAGCTCAAAAGTCATCAACTCAATAATAGTCAGTCACTGTGATGGGGAGGGGAAGCATGGGGCTGGCAGAGGCA
>JAGGAU010000313.1:0-15761 GCA_017657275.1 Termitomyces sp. T108
TGCATAGCAATCTTGAATATCTGCATCAAAACAAATTGCAACCAACGCTCTATTAGTTATATTTCAACAAAAATCCACAATCTTGCTTCTGTATTTTGACAACTTGTCTTCACAATGAGGATAAAACATAATAACCATAGCCATCCATGCGTCGAAAGTGCATGCCCAATTAGACTCAGAATGAACTGGTTTTTTTGCCAAAGTGACATCCTTCTTGACAAGCAAGCAACCAGACATAAAGTCTTTAGGTTCGTCGTTATGGTCGCAACCTTTATCGAACGTAGCATAAAGTTTCTCGAAATTGACAAAATGATTGAGAATAACCAGTTTCCACATAGCCCAGGAAATCAGGTCCTTAAGATACTGCGACTGGCCCAGGTTAATGAGAATGTTGACCACTCTATCTTTTGCATACTGCTGGGGCAGGTACCAGGTCCTAGAGATATGAAGATCATCGGCAGTCTTCCCTTCAAGTTGAGCCAGGTGGGGAACAGCCTCAAGCAAGGATTGGGGAATGAGAGTAGATCTGACAGGTTGCTTCAGCTTGCCCAGAAGTTCAGCAAGTTGATTGAGCATAATAGTCAATGTTGGAGCTTCTGGAACCAAAGCTCTGTTGAGTTTTGCTCACAATGCTTCCCAAGCAGCTTCTTAAACCACTCGAGCCTGGAACTCTCCAGTATTCCCTTCTCTCAGTCCATTGTCTGGAGACAATTCACGTGAAGGAGGTATTGGTTCTCTGGACTTAGCCTTCCATAGTTCAATTCTTTGGTTGACTTCATTGATGTGATTCTGGGCCTCTGCAGCATTGAGTCTGAAATCCCTGAGAGCTTTGATGAAATCTGTAACACTGATTTTTCCATCGATGGCATTGTCAATGAGCCTCTGACACGCCTTGGCATAAACACGAATTGCCTCAATGAGAGCAGTGGCGGCATCATTAGCACTCGTTTCAATATTGGCACTCATGGAAACATCCTGAGGGCCCTGAGTCATGAAGGCCAGGGTTCAATGAAGAGGTAACGATTAAAAAATGATCGAAAAACTGTACGGCTAAGTTGTGTGTGGGCATGGCATGTGGCTGTCTGACTTCTCCATGCAAAAAATAGAGGTCTGATGGCCATCAAGAAGCACCAACAGATAAGAGAAAAGAGGGATAAACATGACATGTCTTTCTCTTTTCCCATATCCCCCTGTAATGGAGCATTACATCTTCTCCAGTTTAAGTCATGCTGAAGTTTACTTAGGCTTCAGCTCTTGTTTTAATGCTCATTAGTAGTGGACAATTCACATGGATTCAGATTTTATTGTGTGAATTGAGCTTGAATAATCTTGTGATCCTTGACATTTTTTCGAACTGTTTTCTATTGGAGATAATCCAGTATAGACTTTAAGATCTCAAAATCTGACAGAATTGGGCTCTTTCACTAGACGTCTGGTTACGCACCTCACTCGTCGTGTTTCGTCATTGAGCTGTTATTATGGTTCGGTTCCGAAGTGTCACCTCACTTCATATCTGGGATTGAATATTTAGAAAATTCAACAGCGTGAGTTGGCATAATTTTCGATGTTGGGGATGTGGCCTGGGGTGAGGAGCATTTAACGACACTGTTCGGTGCGCTAGACACCTTTCGGTGTGCCTCCCGTTGAAGAGTCGCTTCACCTGCCTGCTTCGTTTGTGTGAGTTTATGTGTACTACATGGTGGTTACTAGTAGTCGAGAGGCTCCCTCAAAAAACCTTGATTTTAATAAAGCAATCGATGGATCGGCGAATATTAGTCAAAGCTTTGTGCAATTTTTGAAAACCCTTCGCAAACATTCCTTCGTCAGGATGACGTCAAATGCTCTGGATTAGGGCAATTGTTGGAGTCTGGAAAGTCCAAAGTACTTCACTGCAGATGAGCGTGAGAATCGAGCGGAATGGAAAGGACGTCGTTATGTCGAAGGTAGAAGTAAAGTGATTCCTTCCGCTTACTCACACTGAGTTTCTATAATACCTATGCTTTTCTGTGCTTCTGATCTTGTGACCATGTGCAGCTCAATTAATTGAAACGCTTGCACGTGGGTATTCAGGATGGGGATGCAGAACAGATGCGATGATCGGGCACTCTGATTCTCCAAAATTCTTAGGTAACGTTAGTGTAAGAGCTGTAAGAGGTTTGTGGAAAGATAGTCTGGGTGTGTCTCAGTTGGTAACCAGCATGGTCGAGTGTCTCTCCTGCGCTTGGAGTTGGCTAGGCACAATAAACTGGTTGAGTGCAACTTGAAGAAGTTCCAGCGGTGAGAGTTGGTAGGAGAAGACATGAGATTCCGTCGATGTGATTTGAACACCGATGTTGCATAGAGCGATAACATCTGATGGAGCAAGACCGGTGTTGGAGCGTTGCGTTGTTGTATAAAGAGCCGTGCCCCACAAGTACTATTGGTGCGAGAAGCCTTCAACTAGAAACGGAAGATTCCTGTGACGACAAACTATGAGTGAGATTTGGATTCCCTTGAGGACGAGAGGATTTCTGTGACGACAAACTATGAGTGAGATTTGAATTCCCTTGGTGACGAGAGTTATTGATCATGTATTGACTGTCGGCTCAAGAGGCCTTATTTGGACTGGTGATTATCGAGGCACTCATGTTGTCTTGATGACCCGTTTAGCGCAGCGTTGGACCCATGCAAGATAACTCGGCGTACTGACGTGGGTACACCAGCTCAGACAATGTTCTTCAAGCTCAAGCTCGGATACACGCGTTGCATGTCCGGTTTTTCGTCTTGAAGATAAGAAAACACTGCTTGCTGTTAACACTATCTATTTTCTGTGTTTCCTGTCCCAAGGTTGGTTCTCGAATCGATGATATTCGGTAGTTTACAATCCACATATTCTTGACCTGGAAGAATGCCGAGAGTCTGAAATGATTATTCTCCCCGCCCTGTCCTCCATTTTATTTTATTTAAGTATGGTTTCCAGAGAACTTTTGAGCAGTGGCAATCTGTTCATTTTGAGTATACTGTAAAATTAATTTGAAGGACCCCTGACCTTGTGCCTTGCGGTGAAGAATTACTTCCCGTGTCGCCTGATATCCGTTTAACAGTTTTAGAACATATACGTGCACTGTTGATCCGAAATCTTTGGAGTGACTCGAAGTTTTGTAACAGAGATGATGCAGAGCTGCCAGTGTGGTGTCTGGTTACCAAAAAGGATGTGAGCATGGATAGATAAGATAAGATGCCGATCAATCTGTCGTGTGGAATTCTCGCGCACGTCCCTTTTTGTGTTGTCGCCAAACACCTCGAGCTCATCGGCCGCCACGATGGCGGGCTCAACAATATCACTCGACTCCCTCAGCTCACCCTCACCCTCACCACCACCCGAGTCCAACAAACCCACTGAACCCACCAGCGCTGGCCTCAACAGCGACTCGGAGCTTTCTGAGCTCACCGAGGAGGAACAAGAGGCCGATAAAAGGGACAACGCTCCTCGCAGAGGAGTCAGAAACGGCGCTTCACACCGCGGTGTACGCCCCTCGCGTCGTGGAGGACGCAGAAAAACCAGTAGTATTGTTCCCGCCCCAATGTGGGGCTGGGCAGAGACGAGGACATCCTCCAACGTCATTGAGGAAGAAGAGGAGGAAGAAATGGCTGGCCCTCCGCGAGCCATGGAGGAGGAGGAGGACGAAGAGGGCGGCCGCGACGACGAGCAGGAAGAGGAAGAGGAAGAGCCCGACGCCAAACAAGTTAACGTTGCTCCTGAGGAAGAGGACGATCCGCCTGCCGCCGAGGCGGACGAGGATGAGTCCATCTCTGGCGACGATACCCCTACATATCTTTCCCGACGATCCATTCGCAAAAAAAGTCCCTCGCACGGCGCCAGCGTGAACGCAAATTATAAGCACGGCGGCGACATGGACGTTGACGTCGATGACGACGTCGACGAGGCTTCCGATGTGGAAATCCCGCCTGCTCTAGCCAATGGACCTGAAAGCGAAGATGACAACAGGAACCAGTCAGATACAGAGGACGAGGGCGACGAAGACAAGGATGCTGTGGCCCCTGCCGATGCCGACGAGCCGGCCACTACAACGACTACGCCCATGGAAATGGATGTCGACGTTACAGCACCTCAGCCTCAGGATATTGCTCCTTTTGCGGCTGCAGCAGCTGCTTCGTCTATCATGGCGGGCTCGGGGGTCATAGACCCACCTTCTCCATCGTCATCCCAACATTCTACTCCTGCTTCTTCTCGCTCAAACTCTCCTGCTCCCGGTACTGATGCGGAAGATGTGGCTGATGCCAATACAGGCGAGGAAAAGGATGACGATGCTGCTCCCGCCCTCACCGCGGACATCGACGCGACAGAAGATGGAGCGGAAGAACATGATCAAGAGGCTGACGATGGCGATGTAGACGACACCAATCCAGATGACGACGCGGACAATGAGGTCGAGAGCGACTTACAACCCGCTCATCGCGCTGAAGCGCTGGACGTCTTAGCACAGATAGAGCTCAAATTTGCGCTTCTTAGAGAACGCGTATACGTCGAAAAAATGGAGAACCTCGCTTGGGAAGAGTCATTAGTGAACGAAGGTCTTTTTGGTACCTCTCGCCCTGAATTCAGCTTATTTACCGTTTTTCAGGCACACACCCAGAGCTTTTACATCTTCAACACGAGCTCTCGACCAGGAGGGACAAACTTATAGAGTTATCGACGTGTAAACGGTTGCTCGAGGTGGCGAATATCAATAAACGTCGACGCACTGATGAAGATGGCATCTGGAGTTGGTGGAAGGTACGCAAAACATTTGATGAATAGCACAACAACTGATTGAGGATTTCACTAGTTTTCTCGAGATGATCTACAAACGGAGATGATCGCAGAAACAAACAGAAAACGGAGACGTATGGAGCGCGAGCGCAGAGCAAATGATCGCCACCCACCCGGTACGATGATTTCAGCCTTCTTTTACGTGATTTAATGTCTTTGTAGTTCGCAACATTCCGCCCGCAAACCAAGAATACGCTCCAGCCCAACCTCTCCGTAGAATCATCAAGTCTATTCCCTTCAGCAACATGCACACCAAGTCTTCCAAAAAGCAACGTCCATCTCGACTCGTCTATCCAGAACTGTGTTCCCTCTCGGACTACGATATTGCCTATGACATGGAGTGCATCTTTCAAACACAACGGGAGCGCTCACGCATGAACATACCGTTAGTAGGGTACGATTTGCAGCACGTCCATCGGCTACCTAGTACTGCCGCCTACCCTAGCAATGGATCGTACATGAACGGCACAGGTCATACTGGATATCCTCCTGTCCCTCAATCCCACCCATTGGGATACAACGATGGCGGTCACTTGAATGGCTCAAGGCCTTACCCTAATGGCGCATCTAATGTTGACCATCGTATCACTCCCTTCTTGCAGGGCCCTCCGCAGCATGTACATCATCATCAGCTGCCGCCGCCGCCGCCTCCGCTACCACCCCAGCCCATGATGCCACCCTCCCATTCCCACCCGTCATTTACTGGCCCTCCAGGATCACGGACCATTCACATGCAGCAGCATCAACAACATCAGCCACCTGTTACGCTTCATAGTAGCCATGGGCAACACCCTCACGCGCCTCCACCGCACAACGCGGCACCTTCATTCGGTAGTGCAGATCAAGACCTTCCTATGCACCCTTCTCATCATGCCCTCAACCATCCAACGTCTCACACGCATGGTTCCACGTATTACCCACCTCGTCGCTCGCCTTCGCCGGCCGGAATGGGGATGATGCCGAATGGTGGGTCGTCCTCTAGCAAGACTGGACCTGGAATGAATGGTGCTTCTTGGATGGGCCCAGGCATGGGTATGGATCACATTTATACTGGTTCTGGTCCCGGCGTGGGCAAGGGTCCTGACTGGGCTCGAGAAAGGGAAAGGGATGGGCGACCTGGGCCAGAGGATGACGAAAGGGAAAGGATGGCAAGAGAGAGAGATAAGCGGGATCGAGAAAGAGAACGAGATCAGCGTGAACGAGAGATTCAGCGAGATCGCGAGCGAGAAAGGGACGAAATTGAACGCGAACGTCAACGTGATGCACACCACTTGCATCACCAGCCGCCACAACATCAGCAGATACCGCATCGACATCAGCCCTCTCAACATATACATCTGCATTCAGGATCTGGCTCGCAATCTCATCACCACATTAATGGTCCACATCACCATCATCGTCCACATCATCACCACGTCCTCCATCATCATCATCAACAACCTTCCTCTGCGGCTCAATCGGGTCATCCAAGTTCTCTACCTCAGGGACTCCGTAGCCCTCGAAGCCTCCAACGCGACCGCGAACGTGAGCGCAACGAGCGTGAGCGAGAGTATGATAGCCGTCCGCACACAGGCCACAGTCAGCACCCTACAGAAGTAATAAACCTTAGTTCATCGAAGTCCACCCCGTCACAGTATCACGACCAGCACCCTCCTCCTGACTATCGAGATGTCCGCAGCAAACATAGTTCAGGGGGCACGCGTCCGCCGTCTGCCTCTGGGCCTGGAGGTTCAATGATAATTGACGAGAAGGACCGCCCTCTTCCAATACCTTTTGCTCTCCCTCCGTCCCATGGATTGCCACCCCCGAATCATGGACCTCCCTCTGGATCTACATCTATCAATGGAAGAATGACCCCTCCAAGGAACCCCTGGAATACCTCTGAGGACAATAACTATCGTGGACCTCTTACACACTCCACATCTTCTTGCCCGCCTCCGGGACCTCCGCCTCCAGGGCCCTACCACGGCGCTCCCCACGAAAGCGGAGCACCTCACACCCGTTCACCAAACCAAAATCATCGCTTCACCAATAATGGTAGTTCTTTGGGCCGCGGTCCCCCACCATCCAGGCCTCCATCCTCGCAGCAACCTTCTCGTCAAAATTCTATTGGACATCACTCGCCACCACGTCCGACTCTTCCGCGTCCTCCCGTTCCTCCTGCACCTGCAAGCCCAAATATAAACGCCAATCGTTCCCCTTCTCGATTCGCGGATCCCCGCTCACCCCCTATCAACCTCAAAATGCGGCCCCCATCACCACTCTCCAGCAAGATGACTGCGTCATACGCACCGCTTTCGGGACCCGGAAGGACGTCGACGCCTACAATGGAGAAGAATATCAATGGACCACCGGGGCCCGGTTACTCTGGTAGCAGGATTCCGGAGCCGATGATGCCATTCCCACCACCTGGTCGAGGGTATATCACACAGATTGGAGCGAATGATAGAGACAGAGAGAGGGAAAAGGACAGGGCTCCGCCTCCTCACTTTGGTCCACCTCCACCGGCACCATCAAAGATGAGCGTGCCACAGATGGTGGATGGTCGCTGACGCGTGCTGCGTTTGTGGGTTATAAGATATTTTATGGTGGATGGTCGCTGACGCGTGCTGCGTTTGTGGGTTATAAGATATTTTTTTCATCTCCCGAGCCCCTTTTTCCGTTTACTACTGGTAGTCGCCACTAGACTATTCCTTCCGCGGTACTACGAACATTGATATTGCATATTGGTATGTATTACCTCATTTCTATTTCTTGCTGTTGTGCTACACCCAAACTTGTATTTATCTTTCGTGTGCCATACTACCGTTGTCTTTGATCACAATGTGGAATATTCTCTAGATATGGTTAGTTAGGATTTCTGACGATTCTTGTGAAAGAAATACTATCATTCCTACAAATGAGAAGTCGAAAATGAAGCTCACGCGATACCTCGAATTACCCAAAACTCGTCCGAGTCGGCTCGTCATGGGTGGTTAACTAGCTACCGCCGAGAAGCAGCGAGAAGAGTTCTTGAAGCGATTTGTACAACGTAAAGCTACTATTGTGTCGTCACTTGGACCCCGCCCGATCAAGTCCTAAATGGGCAAAGTCGGAGCCATCCGAATGACTGAACGGAAGGCGGCACGCAGGCCGCGGCTCCTCCAAACATGTGGACGACACTCCCTTCCATTTTTGCAGAGGTCAGGGGATCTTATGTACGTCCTTCCAGTGGAAATCTCTCAATCAGTCTACTCCTCTCCTGATTCCCTGACGTCTCCTCATGTATGTATGTATACAAAACAAACTCATTTGCCCCCCAAAATGTCGTCACCTCTTGTGCAGGTTCATCTTGATCCCGGTGAAATTTTCCGGATTTAGAAGATTGGTTGATTGACGGGCTGCTTCTTAAGCTTTTTGGCTACAGTTGTGCGATTGATATCTAAAAGCAACGTCGACAACAATGGCATTAGTTGGAGCTTCAGATTCCAGAAAAATTCCTTACTTGTTTCACAGCAGCCAGCTATCACATACTGGAGTCTAAATACGAGATCCGTACCCGGCTGTAATTGGCGGACAGTCCCTCATGGTCAGGTACACAAACGGACTCACGTCCAGGCCGTCTGCTTGGAAAGGCTTGGAACCATTATCTGATCACTACAGGCAAGTTTTAAGGTCATTATAAGGTAGCTATGCTATAGCATTTCAGGTAGGGTCTATATATAATCTACAAGAGACGATATAGACAAAGACGGCATGTCGGCGGGACCTTCGTCTGTAAGCGATCACACAAGTTAGGCTCGGGATGATCCTTGTGAGGCGGTGCAGCCTTTTTCGCAAGACTTTTTCCGTGATCGCGGTTTTTCAAGATCCATGACGTCGTCCCGCGCTTTCTTTATTTGTACAAACAGAACAAAGATGCGGCAGTACGATCCACTAGATCGATATGGATAGCTGCCTAATACGCTTAGATGTCGAGATATCGAGTTCGACAATTGCTTTCTCGAAATACCCGAGAGACTAAGTATTCGATGAGGGATAGAAGTGACTTCCAACACGGTCAGATCGGAAAATGAAAAAAGTGCGGAGGAGGAAAATACAGAAAAAAAATTGAAGCGGACAAAGTTTGTCAAGGCACGAGGTTCACAAACATCCCAACCTTACCAACATGGATCCCCAACATTTCGTCATCTTTTTTCACAGAAACTAACGTTACAGACCAGGCCATCAGATTGTCTAAATATGCAAGATCGTGGTCGAGAATAGATGGATACTCCAATAACAGAACTAACACATAGTAGCAGGACACCTTGCTCGGGGGACATGAAGGAGAAGTGCCGCATGTGTGTGGTCGTCTTTGACCGGCGAAATAGACGTTTGATACAGCGAAAATTTAACCCGATGACATCGTGTCACGAAAAAGGGTCAAAAAAACGTGGAAAATACTTGAGATCGTCGGGGAAAGCAACGGCTATTATTGTGGAACAACTACGCGCGCCTAATAGAAATCTGGAAACCGCGGCTGCATCAGCATGATTGATCAGGAACAGGCCCCCGATGGGTTGGTAATTTGGATCAACGACTGTCTGTATTGCTGACGAGAAAGGAAACCTCGCGATTTTGGACTACGCACTCTATCCAAATTAATTTTCGTATGCCAGGGAAATGTGAGTTCTGGTTTCATCGCAGCCCCCTTGCTTCTCTCCCGTTACGACGATGCGGCGCTTCGCGTTGGCTGACCCCCCGTATTTCTCAGAACAGTCGCCACCAGTCAAGACCGAGGCCTCTGCCTCTCCTGAGCTTCCATCTCCTCGTCACTCGTCCCTTCAACAATTCCAGTTCAAGTTTCACGCACCGTCGTCGTCGTCGTCTCACGGGTCGCTTCCCTCTACTCGTCATCCGTCGGAACCACCTGCTCTCCCACAGAGCCACTTATATCGGTTCGGTTCGGGCTCTGGTTATAATCCCATGTCCAATCAGTCACCCTGGTCATCATCTCCCGGTTCTCCTCTCCTGCTTAATTCTGCTTCGTCTCGAATGATCAATGGCGATGGCAAGCTTGAACTGGACTCTAATCCACCTACACTAACCTACATGGATGACTACGATGATACTACGGAACTCGTCGAAATTCCTGAAGGTTCGAATCTAAACCTTGTGAATGATTTTGAAAATTCGTCCGCAAATAATGTACAAAAGCAGATAAGGCGACGAAGTAGCAAAGGTACGTGTTCTCTTGAGGGGCGGATTTGTCAGTTGCTCTTCTTTCTGGCTCGCTTTCGGAAACCTGCATCGATGGCTCACTTCGGCGAAATCCTTTGTAGCATGTGACCAATGTCGCAAGTCGAAATGCAAGTGTGAACGACCAGTACCAAACGAACCTTGCAAAAGCTGCGTGATGTTGGGAACCCGTGAGTAGCCCGTTTTACTCTTCTTTCCAATGTCTCGCCAAGCTCTCTCCGACCGATACCTTATCCCCGTATATTTCCCTCCTAGGCTCGTTTGCCGAGTCATGAGTCCGGTTTTCTATTGTGAGCGTATCCGATGATTGTCCTGACATTTTTATGTAGCTTGTACTTTCTTGGGACCGTCAAGAAAGAGAGGCCCTCCAAAAGGGTATATTGATGCTATTGAGGCGCGTTTACACCAAACCGAGGCATTGTTAGGCATCATAATGTCAACCAACGATGTTCGTGCCCAATCCCTTCTACGTGACATTAGCAAGGTGCGTTCACTTTTCAGATGACGCCGAAGGGTCGGCTCTCCGCTCTGCGGTCCGATCCGACCGTGTTTCACGATGTCGCAGATTGTTTCCGTCAGGCATTTACATTCCTAGCCTGCTTCTTCCGTCTTTCTCATCTCCAGCGTGCAGTTCGCTGAATTTGGACTCTGATTTCCTAGGATCCTTTTGCAAAGGAGATAATTAATCGCGTAGACAATTCACCATATGGTGTAAAAGGCCGCAAACGAGATGGCGATTTCAAGCCTCGTTCTAGCCAAAATGCATCGAGCTCTGAGTCTCTGTCGGCATTAAGGAACGATTCAGGCAATCTCGACCTTACCTCGACTCAGTACGCCATCCAGGAATATATCGTTTCCCAGATTGAATCATCTCACCCGTGTACCCCGCAGTCCCTCAAATGAATGGCAAGATCGAGTGACCGCAATGCTTGCATCTCTCGACAATGCTATACAGGTCCGGTCTGAAGACCATCATCGCCTCAGAGAGAAGCCGAATGCGCCGGGTCTAGACGCCCTTCACGGTAGCCACTCTCGATACGTCGATCCCTCTTGTTCAAAAAAAGACACAGGAGACAATGAGTTTCCTGCCCGTAGAATACGACGGCGTATTGATGCAGAGGAGGCAAATCACTCGAATGAATTCTCACAACACTCTCATACTTCCAGTCATAACTCTTCTGCTTCGCGAAGACGCGACTCGCCGTTCAGTCAAAGTGGTGGTCACAGTCATGGACATCACAGTATACACTCGAGCTCTGGGCGGAGGTGGAGCGTGAGCTCTGCTGATAGCCTCAGTTCTTTGAGCGATGACGAGCTAGATGGGGCCATCGGAGAATTGAGTTTGAATGAGGATGAGCAAGTGCGATATCACGGGAGAGCTAGTGGATTATACCTTCTAGGAAAGCAAGAGCGGGTGGACAGGCGTAATGAGGGTGGAATATGGTGCGCCTCATCATTTCTTTCGCGCTGAATAACACAAATTCACCTTTCTATAGGCGCTTTCCAAAAGCTCGTGTATGGCCCCCCATCTCGTCCTCATCTTCTGTCAGCACAATCGATGACGAGGAATATTTCAATTGGCTCCCGAACCGGTCTGTACAAGAACACCTTATCGATCTCTATTTCAAGCATGTCCACACTAGCCTACCGGTACTCCACAAACGCGCCTTCTATGACGCATTCAGAGCTGGGTATGCTTCATTTTTCACGTAGTAATAAATTTGTGGGTTAACACAGCGCCACCTAGCCAGGACGGCTCTCCGCATTCCCAGCCCTCTGCATCGCCGTTTAATCGGTGCCGTAGACGCGTGTCGGTTCTTCTTCTCTTTGCAATGTTCTCTATTGCTGCCCGTTACTCCAATGACACGCCAAAGCCTCCTAATTCGTCAATCATGTGGGAAGCTGGCGATGAATATCTCAATCGTGCGAAGGCGATCATGGATAATTCATACGCATCCTCACGTCCGTCCACATGTCAAGCGCTACTCCTTTTAGGATATCGTGAGATTGGAATAGGCGCCATGGCGCAGGCATGGACGTATATCGGTATGGCGATCCGTATGGCACAGGATTTGGGAATGCACCGCAGTGCAGATGGCTGGGCAAGAGCGGAGCTAGGAGGACGGCTGTTTGGTGACTGGGAGTTACACGAGAGGAAGCGCATCTGGTATGCGTGTGTGATCATGGACGTTTATGTATCGACATACATTGGTATGTCCTTCACTCTCCAAACATCCTTCAATTGAATCCAGCGAATTGCGAATTGCTGATCTTTTTTTCTCCGATTAGGACGTCCACTTATGATTAGTGAGAAGGACTTCGATACTCCAATGCCGGGCGATGATGATGTAAGTAAGGCATTCACATGATTTGTCCACGAAGATTGAATACTCTATAGCCAGAAGAAGTTGAGGAATGGATGCCCTCCTCAGTTCCAGAAAACAGCGAGATACCCATTCCGGTTCCGGCGAGAACCATTTCATGTTTTAATGCGTCAGCCAGGCTAGGTATTTCCATACGCTGAATTGCTTTATCTCTTTCCGATTGTGCTTTTTTCTTGCCTAGCGGGCATTCTCAGTCTGATCGTTCAGACGATTTATGCCATCCGCCCGACTTCAAGCCGGCATTCTGAGGCAAAGTTTCTAGAGGGCTTGCTGGACAAGTGGTATATCGGCCTTCCAGAGAATCTACGATACGACAGCGGCTTGATCAAACGGCCAACTCCACCGCCCCATGTTCTCACACTCCATATGCAGTACTGGTGTGCAGTTCTGTTGCTCCATCGTCCCTTGTGAGTCCTAATTTTACAATCTTTTGCGATTTTGATCATATCGGGAATTGCTCAGTATTCGCAGTGCGCTATACCATTCAAGGAGTAAAGGGTGAGTCTTCCTTGTGTCGTGATTTACTTCTATAATTAGTGAATCATTGCAGTCTGCAAGATTCGGACGATGTAGAGGTTCGAGCACTTGCAGAGAGAAGCTACGAGCTATGCGCTGGGGCTGCGAATCACATAACGTCCATAGGTTCGTCATACTCGTGGGCATGAAAATGTTTCGACTGAACAAAGCCGTGTCAAGCTACTGCCTATTCGCAGACGTATACCCTCAATTCTTGTGCGAATTTTCTGTGCTACTACGTATTCACTGCTAGCATCATGCATGTTACTATCTGTAAGTCCTGTCTGTCTTTCCACCCCTCCTAATAGACCGACATTGGTGTACAGTGACAGCGCATCCAGCTGACCCTCAAGCTCGCTTGGGACTTAAACGATGTATGGACGTCCTTCATTTCATAGAGGTCCTCTGGCCCAGTGCATGTCGGGCACTGGAGCTTCTCTGCGGATCAAAAGACAATGGGGAGGCACCTAATGTTTTGGTGACAACAAGCGCGAACTTGCGTCGCAAAAGGTCTGCAGAGCAGGTTCTCAATGACAACGATACTTTTCATCGGACAACACCTTCGGATCACAGCACGGACCACAACTATGTCCAGCTGCGCGCCCCCTATCCTTCTCAGTACAACAGCTTCGCAGCGTACACAACAACTGGGCAGGAGATTCATCCACATCCATCTCCGACGCCCGGACAAGATCCAAATATGTCTTCCTCCTACGACAGATGGACGTCGGAGACCTCGAACAATTCACACCCTTTTGGATTTTCTGGAACGCTGTCGACCTCCGTTCTTCCACAGCTGTACAGTACCGGCCTCGTGGATGATCGTGGTAGTGGCCACCGCACCGTACATCTGAACCATCCAGAGCATTCAAGGTCGAGTAATAATACAGGCCGATACCAACAATATTGGAACGACTTCTCAACATTTCCTCAGATGGGGACTTATGGCGGGTACCACGAGCAGTCTCCAGTTTCACATCAACACCAGCCACAACACCAAGAGTACTCCGCTTCTTCACAAACGTATAACCCCGGACCATATAGCGCATATAGTGAGTGACCCTATTTCCGCATCTTGTCACCACCCTAACGCCGACGCAGATCAACCCCCAAGATAATTGCTGTCTAGTTTCTATCGGCTTGCTTTCGACAACCTGTAGCCTTACAATCAAAATTAATTATTCGGGACATGTACATACATACGCATTGCTCTGACTGGGAATGCCACGACTTGTTCGCTCGTCTCTGTATCAATTACCAACCAACTACTATCCTCCATGTACTAAACCGGACATCCACGCCATGTTGAGTACTACTAGTACGAAAAAGAACTCTACACACGTCATAATATCCCTTTCTAGATGCTGCGATGTGATCAATGTAGAACTGTGCTCCGCATTCTCAAACACACGAACCTATTGTAGAATCATCGCTCTTTTTGAAAGCCTCGATCAGGTAAGATGGTTCTCAACACATAGGCAGCCGAAGTCGCTCGAAAAGGACAACGGTCAGGAGCTCTACGCTTCAGGCCCTCAGGGACCAACTGTCATCTATCGAAGCGCATCTTGACGAGAGAAGCATCGAGGCGAGTGATTGGTCGTAAGTGATGCCACTGACAGCAAATTGATCTTGGAAAGGAAGATCGCGTGGATCTGATGAGATGACCTGCTCAGTAGCTCGTGAGACGTGCGTGTCGAGCATCGGATTTAGGGCATAAGACATGAACAAATGGGAATCTGAGACGATTCCGATACACTAAGAACAGTCGTTAGTCAGACCGTGTGAGCCGAGCAAGGGTCGACCTCGGCATCTTACGAGCCAGAAGGATGTCTCGCCCAGACGGAATCTCGATGTCGAAGGCCGCGTTCAAGCCTCTGTTTGGATAGATGTATCAGTCGTACTTCCATTCTGTGTTGACGTTCATCACGAGAGCTTGTATGATCTGATTCGACTCAAAAAGGTCAAGTTCGCTGGCAAGTTCAGAAAAGTATTACGCTCCTCATCTGTTGAAATGGACGTAGCACATCAGACTCCCCTTCTAATCGCAAAAAGGTTACGGGGGAACCCATAAATCGGCTTCATCAAAGATGTAAAGTGCCAGGGCAAGGTTGATACATTGAAATGGTGCACGAACACCCAGAGAATTGGCGTTGAGTCGCTCCACATCCGAAAGCGCCGGTCAGGTTCCCTGTCTGAGGAGTTGCGGCGTAGTCTTTCGAGGACTTGTCTCGTTGTGCCTCCGATCGCGAATAACTACGGCAGTGCCGCTCATCAGTAATGTATCCGAGACGGTCGACGAAAAAGCTTCGACAGACCTAACTAGCTCTAGCCACGCGAGGTCCACGGAGCCTGTTTATTTTAATACAAGAGTCCATTCTCTGCCAACACCGTACACTCATAATTTTGAAAATGGCATGAGACACCATCCTGTATTGGCCGTTATTGCACCTATAGTTTTATAGACAAGTTATACGAAAGACTTGAACTTTGAATATACGGCCTTTGCCAAAATAGGCAGGTGTTAATTCGTCTATCTTATCTGATGTGATTGTCAGCGGACCTTCGTTGCACTGCTGGCACCAGAAGGTGTTTCCATTGGAAAAAGTGTGAAAGAAAGCTGTTATGATACTTCTGAAGTGCCAATTTCTGATAGAAAAAGGCATTTTCCTTTGTTCAAAGACTTTTTCCTTCAGAAAAAGGCACTTCAGAAGTGGCATAACAGCTTTCTTTTACACTTTTTCCAATGGAAAGACCTTCCAGCACCAGCAGTGTTGTTCAATATCAATATATCAATCATTGCATCATCTTGCATACGCAATTTCAGCGAT
>JAGGAU010000314.1:0-15734 GCA_017657275.1 Termitomyces sp. T108
ATTGATCTATCAATCAATCAATAGATTGACACTTACTTTGTTGTAATAATAGTTGTGTTACTAATAAACTTTATTAGTATTGATCAACTAATCAATCAATCAATCAACACTTACTTTGTTGTGTAGTCTTTTCACTACACCAGAGAAATTCACATCTATTTATAGATATTTGATAAAAAAATGCATGCAGACACCTGCACACCTGGCACAAATGGCCAAACAATAGCACTTATGTTTATATTGAAGTTTTGAGGCTTTAATATATATTTTAACTGTTATAAGTACACAAAATGAGCAGATTAACTCTAAAAGAAGGTTCTTGGTCAGTGCTTAGTCACAATTTGTCAGTCATCAAGTTCACACAGGTCATCACATTAGATGGGGATGTTCCTTGCTGGCTTTTGTGTGGCTTCACATACTGTACAGTAGTTTTCCACCCTTTGAATTCCTCAGAGGCATCTACATCTACTCCAGCATAGAGATTTCTCAAACTTGTTCTCTTTGGATTTCCATCTGCCAAGTGTGTAGTTATGCTTTGATACACTGTACATTATTGAATATATCTTTGGATTTCCCTCTACCAGTCATCTGACTGACCCATAGCCTTCAGAGATTACCCTTACAATTCAATTAAAAAGACACACCTATATAGACACTGCTGTAATTGAAACAATCTGCAAGACCACTGTGAAGATGAGATGGATTTTACTGTGCAATATTGTTATCCATGGCACCCTCTCAGCCTTGAAAGAAAATGCACAAGAAGAGTTATTTTATTAAAGGGTTGACAGATTATAATAAACACAATTTTTTTTCAATAACACACACAGTGATATCAGATTAAAGTTCACTCAAAACCCTGTAGAGAGTCACCAAGTTGCATATACACATGACAATGATTATGAACCCTAAACAAACGTGTGGAAAGCATTAGAAAAACCAGTAGAGACAGGAATACAGCACAAGAACATCAGCTCCCATTTATACATTGTCTATCCTTCCAGGATACCCATTTGTTTCCATGCTTCCCACAACTGACCTACACCAACTGGTGCGGAAGGTGTTCCTTTCATGTCCTTGACATCAAGAAGCTCATATTCCCGACCAAATGCGAGGAAGTGAGCGAAGAGAGAATTGAAGTGTGGTTCAGAACGCAAGTCAAGGATTTGGTGGTAGTGCGCGTGGTATATATGGGCAAAGACACGAAGAAGCTGTCGATAAACGTGTTTAATTATTGACGGGAAATTAGGCGGGAAGTCTTGTCCTACAGACGGGATATCAAAAGTTAAGGAGAAGGGTAAGCGTTGTTTCATACCAGCTTTAGTTGGAAACGTGTTGTCATCATCGATAAGATTCTGTACCCAGGTCATAACGTAATCTATATATGTCGGAGCAGGCAGATGTACACTTTTGCGTTCTTGATTTATCCAAGTATAGTTCAATCTGGTGTGTGATGAGATAAATGTGGCAATACATATGTGGTGGTGGCGTACGTCGGACCAGCTGACATCTTCGGGCAGTTTGACTGGTTACAGCATTCTGCTATGACACCGTAGAATTCATTGAGGTTTGTATAGAAATCGTAGACTGAAACGTGACCAACACGACTTTTAGTTGCTAATATA
This sequence comes from Termitomyces sp. T108, assembly GCA_017657275.1. Taxonomy (NCBI): domain Eukaryota; kingdom Fungi; phylum Basidiomycota; class Agaricomycetes; order Agaricales; family Lyophyllaceae; genus Termitomyces; species Termitomyces sp. T108. Next base: position 1,626 of record JAGGAU010000314.1, read on the forward strand.
TGATGCATAAGGCTAACATACTATTTACCGCAACCCATTCCATAATATTCACGTATTTCGGTAGCACTACAATGGTTTTGAAGTTTCCCTTGACGAGAGCAGCCTCGACGAATGGATTGCAAAGATATAAGGGCTTCTGTGAAGCAAGAGTTGGTGAGGGTGGCTTCGGTCGGGGCGTTTCTACAAGAGGGAATGTCGCCGATGGTGTGGGAGATCGTTTTGGCCTTTGTACTCGGGTCATCGACCGACTAATGAAACATAAGATTCAACTCGACATAGAAGAATCAACCCACCCTATAGAGTTGAAGAAAGACATAGTATGAGACTGAGGCGAATCAATCCAACAGAGAAAAAGCCCAAACGTGACCTCAAGAATAGACTGGGTCGCGTAGCTCGTAGACTGAAGATGCAAGAACACGTTGACTGGTAAGTGGTTATGTAATCAATCACGTGTAGTTTCGTGTGCACAAGTGGTTTAAGGAATTTCACCGATTTCGACTTACTCCCATTGCACACACGTAATACGGCCTTGATGGTTGGCCTGGCAGACGGGAGGCATGAACGATGCCCAGGGCGTGATCTTTGAGTATAGGCCGTGACGTCACAGGGAGTCCCAAAATTTCTTCTCGCCGCGGCCACCCACCATTCTTCGTCGCACTTTAGTTCCTGTGTAGTTCACATCATTTGACTGTTTCACTCGATTGCTCTACTGAACGATGAACCTCTCCCAGAGTGTTTGAACATCAAATATGAACACCTTTGCTACAAATTCCAATCATCCTTCTTAACAGAAGAATTCTGATTTACCAGAGAAGCTGTAGACCTCAGCAGAGAAGGAATGACTTCTGAACAAGCAATGGACATTTTGAGAATGTCATGGAAGGGACAGGAAAGGGAAGTGAGAGAGGCAGACCAGGGACTAAACAGGCCAGGACAAGAGGAAAGACAGAGAACAAGAGCAGATGAGGAAACTTTAGGGCCTTTTAGGATTGGAGTTCTTATGGCTAAGCTAGGGTGGGTTAAGAACAAATAGTTGGGCTAGCAATGGTTTACCACTGCTATCCCAGTGATTGGCTTTGAGAATGCTAGTGACAAAATAGTCACAGTTAGTCACTAATACATCAATCTCATCTTTACTCCTGAGTCTTTGAAATAAGTACAATGTTTGGACCAACATGGCTACTCCAGAACAAGGACAATCAACTCATAAGGAAAGAGAAAAGAAGCACTGAAAGGCTTCTGTGCTGACACATATAGCATCAACAAAGGTGAGATATGAAATGTTTGATTAGATCATACTTAATGTTCAGTGTTACAAAACTATGACAATAAATATCTACCCAGCATCAGCCTACCTACAACCCAAAGACTTTGTTTGTATCAGATTATTGTTGGAATTTCACTAACCTGTCTTAAATCCAAGTCAGCCATAAGCCAACTTCAATCCAAAAAGGCCCTTACAGTTCAAGCCGTTGTAGGAGGAATTTTGTTGTGGTCAAAGAAGAGAGGAGTTATGCAATGTTGGCATAAATACATCAACTGGTATCATCCATTCTCACATTGCTTCTTGTGTTGCTTGGTCAACCATGCTCATTGCCTGGACTCTTCAATGTGAGTGGCTTGAGCTATATGGGCGTTTGCATAAAGGAACAGTTCAGAAGTGGATTTTCCAAACAAAGAAGCAATGATCAAAATAAACAATAAAGAATGTTGAATAGAGTCACACACTTGTAGGTAAAGGGCATGTCGGAGTTTTAACACCATATCCCAAGATTGTTGAGGAAATCAAGAAACAACTTGAGAGAGCATCAAAACAGTGTCATTAGCTGACATAATCCACCTCACAGATGCATCACGTCAGAAGCAAGGTGTTTGACCTACGGTATCCTAGTCCAACGGGAGTAAACGGAACACTGAATTTAGAGTCTGTATTTCTTATATTCCAGTCACGTCAGCCTGCGCCCGCATGTGCGCCAACAACTTCAAAAGCTTCAGGCCACACCTGCCTTTGATATATATTCATGGCGTTGACTGACCAAATCACAAGCCGAGAGAAGGTTGGACAACACGAAAGTGGTCAAGCTCAGTCGCCTACCATAAATTTACAAAGGGCTTAATCATCTGCTACAGGGATCTCTTCCTCGAGATATCTCAGAAGTTTGACTCGTATCTCAGTACTCTCGTCACCACGAAGAACATCCGATATAAAGTCCACCTGTACCTGTATTTGGACCTGAAAGATGGAGATAGTCTGAGTATGACATCAGTTTTAACAGAATAGGGTTGGTTACACACCATCTCCAAAGCTCCACGTATCACGCCACACAGAACGTTACTAAACCAAAGACCACCCTCGAGGGCTTCTTCAGGAAGCTCCACAAATTCGGCTAAAGGGTTCTCGTCGAGCGTTAAAGTAAAAGTTGATCCAGTTGAGACTAGTTTCGCGTCAGCACTATCTGGTTTTAAGGAGATAAGTGTTGGTGTTGTGCCGTGCGTAATACTCGGCATGATATTGAGGAAAGTTTTGAATCCAACCTGAATTACAAAGACCAGCTGTTTCCGAAAGAGGTTCATGTAGGATAATTGGAGCACGAACTTTGGACACTACCTCCCCAACCTCACGAAAATCGGCGCATCTACCGATTCCACTTTTGGCCAGGAAATCTTCAATTAAACGGGTACCGATGTTGTATCCCATCTTATCAAGCTGTTTGTTCACTTCGGCGTAGTCCTCATAATCTTGAATAAGTTGGACGACGAGAGCGCCATATGTCAGGGCGAATAGTTCAGCATTCTACCTTGGACTCAGACATCAGGAGGTGCCTGACATAAGGATACTCACAATCTTTTCCGCCCTGCTTTTCCAGAGGTCTTCGCCAATGTTCTTGTACTGCTTGCTCGTCGTCGCCATTCCAAACCTAGAAAAGTCACACTCGTTGAAAGTCACATCCCCAAATAGATGATCATTATGAGAACACGGAAGTATTACTACACAAGAAATCGACAGCGACCTTAATAACGATCTAACTGGTTGAGCTTCTTTGCTGTTTGGGCATTGGACCGTGTGTTCTGTCCTCTGACAGGTAAGTGCATTGCGTGTCTCTTTCCCACATAACTTCCTATCATCCGTTGGTGACTAATGTTCTCCCGTATCATCCGTCTCAACTCTGACTCTATCTTCAAATCTTTCAACGGATCAAGGACTAGACTTTGAGAAGCACTAGAACGCTTATCCCTCTTCTGTTTCTTCTGGTCACGAGCGGCCTTTAACACCGCAAATTCGTTCTGCAGGTCCTGAGTGGACTTGTTTGGTGGTGGTGGGATGAAGTCGGAAGAGGCGAGAGAATAGCGCGGAGGCGTAACAGAGGTCGAAGGAGAGGAGAGAAATGATGCAAGTGCGGTCACTTGGTAAGGCGACAAGTCCTTCATTTTACACTTGTCGTGGATCTGTAGTCGAGCACAGAGTCGGTGTGCGGTATGGTGGCCGATACCATAGAAACTTGTGAGAGCGTACTATTCTACAATCAACACTGTAATAGAAGAGATAAACTGCGTACGCACTCGAGCGACATGGGAGTCCCGCAGGTTCACTCCAAGAATGTGGACCATTTGATGAACGGAATGTGGCTTGCAATGCCAAAAATTGAGGTAGTGACGGTTCGGTCACGCACCACATTATTTGGACTCCGCTCCTTACCCCCATGTCCACGAGCAAAGGTGAAGGTCGTCGAGAGGATGCGCTCGTCAAACAACGCAATCAGATGCGAGAGGACTTTGAGCGACAGAAGCAGTCGCTCATCAACGAAACAGAGAAGGCGCGGCCTTCTGCCAACCGTTTTGTTGGCCAACATGATTCAATGGAGGACACTCTCAAGCACAATACTGTCGGTTTGGTGCACCTTGAAGATTTTCAACAAAAGAGGAAAGAACTCGAGGAGGCTAAAGCGAGAGAAGCTGCGAAATCCAATGACCTCAAGTATGTTCTAGTTTATTCCCGTCTTACGTTTGCTCTCGCGCCACAAGAGTCAGATCGCTTATAGGATGTGGAGAATCCGTTTAGGGACGACACCAGAAGACTCAAAAAACGCAAGAAAATAGCTAAAGCAACCTTGTCATTCGCGATGGATGGAGATGGAGATGATGGCTCCCAACTGGCTCAAGGCGATGATATGCCTTCCAAAGAGAAAGAGGACACACTCGAGAATGCCCCACCCGCGAAACGCAACAAGTTCCGTAAAAACCCTGACGTTGATACCTCATTCCTTCCCGACAGAGATCGCGAAGAAGCGGAGAGAAAAGAGCGTGAGCGTCTGCGTTTGGAGTGGTTAGCGAAACAAGAAACCATTAAGAACGAAGACATTGAGATTGTGTATTCGTACTGGGATGGAAGTGGACATAGGAAGACTGTCACGGTGAAACCTTTCACGCTCCAATCATTCCGTTTCACTGAATACAATGTATGACGACAGTGTAAAAAAGGAGATTCTATCAGCAACTTCCTGGACAAATGCCGGCACCAGTTTCCAGAACTTCGAGGCGTCAGCGTCGATAATTTGATGTACATCAAGGTGAGTCGTAAACAATCGTTTATGCAAGCCGTCACCTGATGATTCTTTCAAGGAGGACCTGATTATACCTCATGTTCGTTGTTTGTCACGACAATCAATTAGCGGGTTCCTGATGTTTCTGCTTTAAAGCATTATACTTTTTACGATTTTATAGTCAACAAGGCTCGAGGGAAATCAGGTCCATTGTTCAATTTCGACGTACACGACGATATACGTCTCCTCGCAGACGCAACAAAGGAGAAGAACGAATCGCATGCAGGCAAGGTTGTTGAAAGGAGCTATTACCAGAGGAATAAGCATATCTTCCCTGCATCCAGATGGGAGGTTGGTCCGACGTTTTCACTTTTTTTCTCGATTGACCAACGTTGTTCATACTGTAGGTTTACGATCCAGAGAAGGACTATGGGAAGTATACGATCGCTTAGTGCTGACTTCTGCATTGAAAAAAAGATCTTTTTTTACAAGGCCTGTCAAATGAGCATTTCCCTACACTTCTTGTACATGTATGGTTCCTAGGTATCGACAATCATCATGTTGGGAAGGTGTTATTGGTTTCAAAAATGAGATATTCCAAGCACCATTCGCTTGAAAGAGCTCACAGATAAATTTCAATTATTGTACATAGCTTCCAGGTAAGTGTGAAGTGTGAACTGATTCATGGAGAAGGATTCTAGAGGTGCTCAAAGTCAAGTGAAGGCCATTATTCAGGGAGTATGATTTAAAGTGTATGAGCCAGAACATTTGTGTCATCACAATAAAAAGAGTTTTAAAGAATATTCGGGACCCGGTTGGGCTTATGGTTAGTTCGGTTTGAGCCTGGGTTAACGATAAACAAATGGTTAATGTTGCACTTGGCAGGATCCGATTGGATTAGTAACGCTGACTGCTTGTACTAATCGTGTCCACGTGAATATAACAACATCGACAGTACCTTCTACCAATCGGACTTTGACGTTCAATATGATGATGTCTCCTCTACCCTTCTGTAATGTTACTGTGACAGAAGATGAGGAGCTGATTGTGTCGGAACAAACCTAGTCATGAAGTTCCACAACCAGGGTGTTTCAAAAGTTTGGTCACACATTGTCATGGCTGCCAATTATATCTCCGCTCGGCACTTGTTTCGACCGTGGACAACGATGCTCACTGTTCATGACCGCATCAAGCTCGCAACTACTCCATGCTATAGGAAGGTGAAAGAAGAAACTGTGCTGAAGTGTTAAATTTGGAGAACTACATACTTTTAATGAAGCCAAGCCAATTCAACAAACACAACATGTCACAATCATGCAGACTTTGAAATCCAATTGAGGTCAAGCATCACATCTACACACCCCCTGCAATATCTGCCCTTTGAAAGTCCAAAATGTTATCATCAGTTGTTATTCCAGAGACTACAAAATGGACATTTACTTATGCATACCATAGAGCAACTTGGTGTATTCTAGGTATGCATAGAATGTAGACTTCTAACAGGTTATGGGCCTTGTGCTGCATCAACCTTTAGAAGTTACTTACCTCCACTCTGCAAGCCACTGCTGTGCTCATTTTAGGTGGACCAACTGTCCAAAGTGATAAGCTCGCTCGTTGCCACCAACCATGGCACTGCTGACTATGAATACTCTGAATCCTCCTGAGACTCCCTCCACTGAATGAATTGCAGAAATGTGAGCTGTCAACAACTCCATCAAGGCAATGGTCCTTTTGGTAGACAAGATCACATCAACATGAAGTGGCCATGTACTTGACAAGGATGATGGCAAGTATGTGGAATGGGCATACTCCATGAAGTTTGAACTCTTGATGGTGCAATCGTAGGACTATGTTTTTGACCCCATCTGCTCACTGCATGCTACATACAAGCCACAAGGCTATTGCTCTTGGACCTCCAATTGGTGGCTTATGTGCTTGTTCTTGAAGTGTGCACTTTCCTCATTGGAACAGAAGCTCTGTGCTGAGGAGGAGGACCCTAAGGCTTTGTGGTCTTACTTGAGGAACCATCATCTGTCCCCATGAAACAGGTTCGGCACCTCCTGGAGGCACTTACTGCAAAGTGCAGTCTGTCCAAACCCCTTACCAAGACTGTCAATATGATTTTTGTCCTAGAAAATACTATTTAAATGTAGGATTCTCTCTGTGTGATGTATTGCTGGTTCCATATCATGGTGTCCAATATCACTTCAGAAAATGAGAAAAAGGTGGTCTTTGGTATGGATTGATGTTATTTCAAAGTAATTGATATTGATACTAATTCTATCTAGACTAGCAAATTATCAAGAGCTTTTCAATCTTTGCCATGCCTCACTTTGAAATGTTATTGAATGCATATCTGTTGTCTTTAAATATTGATAGTATCATGATCTTCCTATAAGCAAAATAGAGAACTTGAGCCTAGTCCCCAAAAACAGATAAAGTAGTAGGCTATAGGTGTAACTATATATTAATGCAGAAAGACTTGAAAGTTACTGCCAGAAATATAGTTTGGTTCTTTGGATATTATGCAAGTTGGATGCAGTTATTTATTGCAAGTTCAGCAATTGTTCCTAATAAAAATTGGAAACTAAACTGATATACTAACAGCAGTTGCTAATCGCTGGTGGAGTTGAAGATAGGAACACTGATGAAGTCAGAGTAACTTTGAGACTTATGCTCTGAGAACTTGGGCCTTTTCTGAGGGAAAGAAAGTTGTTTTATTCTATGATATGGTACACTTATAGTTGCAATAGTAGCTTGTGCAGGCCACCTGTCCCAGACTATCTCACCTTGAGCTCTACTTGCTCTTTCCACATCCTTGTCAGTCCTTTATCTCTATATCTATGACTACTTGCTGCTCCTGTTGTTGTCAGTTTCCACTGACCACAGGGGCTCAGACCACTGGGCAATTCCTTATGTAGCGCATGCAAGGTCTACATGCATAGTTGTGGATACAAATTGTGGGGTGTATGGGACCAAGGGACAGAGGCTGATATGAATATGGAAGGGGCAGGTTATTCCAGGGTTATGGTGAGCAAGCTCTGAGGTAAGGGGCAAGCTCTGGGGTTTAGAACAAGTCCCAGGGGTGAGAATCGGTGGGCTAGGGCTAAGGTTGGGGACTGATTGAGCCCTGGGGCTTGTAAGGGCGACGTCCAGGGGTTGTGGCTAAGTCACACAACTGGCAGAGGGGAATCTGAAGTGTATTAGAGTGGTACCATACAACAGGAAATGTAGCTAGTTACCTGGCAGAGGAGAATCTGAAGAGAACAAGTCTAAGTACTCCTCTGCCAGGGCATGGCGCATCAGGTGCAGGCACGGAGGCATGGGAATGTACTGTACAGCATGACCGTGCCTAAGCCCTAACCCTGGAGGAGGTCCAGAAATCTCCAGACTATTCCCAGACAACTCCAGAGGTCCCAAAATGGAAATATCTCTGGAGCATCCCAAAATGGAAGTCTGGAAATCTATGGACTGCCCCAGGACAATTCCGGAGGTCCCAAAATGGAAGTCCCCTGACATCACCCCCCCCCCTAGAGTGTGGCGACTCGACGTGCTGGGGTAGAACAGCTCCTAGATGGCCTGGTCAGTTGGAGATATGGGGTAGATGCCCTATATAGCCCAGAGTGCATTGGAGTGTGTGCAGTGGAACTCCCTGACAAGGGCTGGAGCATGGATACTATTGGCAGGCTCCCAGGAGATGTCTTCAATACCGTAGCCCTTCCACTTGACCTTGTACTGTAGCTTGCAGCGGAATAGACGGTGATGACGCCCAAAAGTCGCTAGGTACTGTAGGATGTTACTGACACCTAGCGCCTCCTGTGGAGTAGCGTTGGGCGTGCGCTTAAGAATGTGTGTGAGTTCCAGGCAGGGTCCCAGTTACTCGTGGAGCTTTGAAGGTTGGTGAGTTACAAGTGATACAAGTGAATGCTTAGCGATCAGTTGCTAAATCGTAATCCTGCCGTATGTGCAGGTGCTTGACTCCTGGCAACGGGAGGCGGTAATGTACCCGGTGGTACCGTTGGCGATACAGGCACTAAGTTACAACATTGAAGGGGGACCACTAGACGGTTGGCGACCGGAGGCGCCAACTACTTAGCAACATAGAGAGGCGTTTGGGGAATGTACAGTGCTTTAGCGACTTAAGTGTGGCTGGTGCGCTAAGATGAGCTATGTGCTGTAGGGGTTTATTTGTTGTTCTGGTGCTACCACATAGTACAGTATTTATACGGCGCTAGGTCCCCGTCGCTAACTCCCTAAGGTAAGTAAAATACTACCAATTTTGTTAGCTAAGAATGGAAGTGAAAGTCACCAGCAGCATATGGCAAAAAGAAATCTTCAAGAAGTATGATGCCAGGCAGAGACGTGAAAATTTGCCCAAGTCGCTAATGGTGTCTGTCCCAATTTGGACGACCCTGCTACCCAATATCATAATTGGACAAATGCACAGGGAGCTGCCACCTAGGCCTGAAACCATCAAGGAGGGGAAGTTGCCAGACATCAGACGCAGGCGCAGCTTCTTGATGTCCTGATGGTCCCAAGGCTTCTGATTGGGGACCTAAGTTTCTGCTGATAAGATAGTACCTGATCTAATCAAGTTACCCATTAGTCAATCTTGACGCCAAATGAGGCTGCTGGAACCAGTGTTTGCACGCCTTCCCCGCCAAGTACTTATCATCTCTCCCCAACTGAAATTTTGACTGTCCTCAGTCAACCTTTAGTTTCACGTGCGTGGTCCACGCATTCCTGGGTCTGTGCGTCCCTAGGTCCCTCCTTAAATAGTCTGGCGTGTGCAGCGGGACTTTGTCTTTCTCCTTCTCCCACAGTTTCCTCATGTCCTCCCCTAGTGCTTCAACTCTTGCGGCCACCACTTTTGTGGCCAAGGTGGAAATGTTCTTGGCGCGTCTTTCCGGTGTGGGCGCTGGCGCCGCAGAGTCGCTGGTTCTTAGCGGCATGCACTTGCTCCAACGCTGGGAGGACTTGTGCAACTTCGGGGTAGAGTGGCCTAGAAGGGAGGAACTGTTGGAGTGGTGTCGGGCCCGGCGGTTAGAGCATTTGGGCGCTGAGTGGCTGCTGCCCTTTGAAAGCTTGTTGGTTCGTAGCGCCATATCTCTAGCAACTGATCTATTGACGTTAGCGACTAGGTTGTTCCTTGGTCGCTTTCTGAGGAGTTGGCTGATATCTTAGGGGAGCCAATGCTGGTAAGCGCTTGTAAGTCACCCGGGTAAGTTGCTAGTAACCTGTTTTATTAGCTACTGTCTGACTTATCTCCTCACAGTCGCCAGCAGTTCATTGAGGAGGTTAAGGCGGCGGAGGAGCAGCAGTTGTGGGCGTTGTCTGCCAAGCGGAAGGAGTTGTTGGCGTAGGAACTAGAAGATCAGCGGCGGCAAAGAGAGACTAAGGAGGCTGGCAACCAGGATTGGCAAGGGACGACTGAGGAAGGAGAGGTTGGCAGAGTGCCAGGGGTTGGCCATTCCAGCGGTGGGCTTTGCCTACGCTCGCCCGCTGTCATTGGGTCTTGGTCTGAGGAGCCGGTGACTCCCAAGAGTCGCCAGACTGGTGGTGCTGCTAGCCTAGCGCCATCGGGTGGTAAGGAAAAGGCCACAAAGTCACCGACTCATTCCAAGGTGGGTGCCATTTTAGTTCTTGTTTTGGCCGCGGTCGCTAACAATAACTTGAGGCGCCTAAGGCCGTACCAGTGCCCCCTTACGAGGTAAGCTTCTTTTTCTTTTTCCCGTTATTGCCTGGGGACTGATGCCTTTTGTTCCTAGGCTCCTACCCAGACCACCTTCTCAAACGCTGAGCTTCACCAACTGTTGCAAGCGCGTCGTGCTGAGGCGGTTACAGATACGGGTTTTGAGGCAGGAGTGGTGATGGAGGGGGCCAAGGGGAAGAAGACAGTTGAGCCAAGTAGACGGAGCACCTATAAGGCGCAAAAAGGGGCAGTGAGTGTTTTACCTACTTCATGGTCTGGCGACCGTCGCTAACACCCTTCTTTTAGTGCAACAAATGTTGGGCTGATAACGACCCAGAAGGTTGCTGGTTCCCGACTGGCGTGCTGCCCTGCTACCGGTGCGACGCTCTCTGGCGGGCTTGCACTTACGGGAGGTTGAAGTCTTGTGACAAGGGAAAGAAGGATCCTGTTGTGGAAAGGACCTTCAAGAAGTCCGTTTTGGTCAGGAGGGCTCGGGAGTTTGTGGAGGCGCAGCAGGTGGTGAAAGCAGCGGGAGGCCAACCCTCAATTAGCGACAAGAGCTTAGCGCTGCTGACCAACCAGGATGAGGCAGCCAAGGCGCCTCAAGGCGCTAAGCGGTCACTGTTGCTAATGGGAGAGACTTCCCCTCCCAAAACTCCCAAACGATCAAGGTTAGCGACTGGAGAGGAGGACCACCTGCTGACCAAGCAGGAGCAGGCGGACCTCAACGATCAATTGTCCTGGTACGTGGGTTCTTGGTTCTTTCCTTGCACTTAAGTTGCCTTCTTCCAGGGCGGCGGCTCCTACTCCAGTCGCTAAGGTTAAGTCGCTTGCTGAGGAAACAGCCATGGAGAGGGAGTCGGCTGAGGAGGAGGAGGAGACAGAAGAAGAAGAGGAAGAGGAAGCAGAGGAGGGGGAGGCGGCAGGCATGGGTGCCTCCACCGAACTAGCATCTTGGACTTGGCGCTGGCGACCGGTAGCGGATTGGCAGCGGCAGGTTGCAGCCGCCCAAGCACTTTTCCTTGGCAACACCGCACATGAGCAAGTTGCCTGGACTCCCGTGGTGGCAAGGGTTAATGAGCAGTGGACGCCAATGCCCACTGCCCACGTGTCTGGTAGCGACTTCGAGTGGCTGGGAGAGGAGTTGTCATATCCGGTATTGGCGCTAAGGTTCCAGGAGGAGTTGGAGGAGTACTTGGCAAGGGTGGCAGGGATGGAAAGGGTAATGACGCGAGAGATGAGGGCAGTGGAGACGGAAATGGCAGGGCTGAGGATGAGGCAGAGGACGCTGGGCCGCAGCGTCAACATCTTGCGGCAATACCAGGTAGACTGTGAGGTGGCGCTGGCTTGGCAGAAACAAAACAACGTCCAGGAAGAGGACTTGGCACCCCTTAGGCCCTTTTTCTTCCCCAACCCTTCCTAGTTGCTAGCCCCCTCTGCTCTAAAATGTACATATTATTAGTGGACAGTATTTTGAACATAATATTATTGATTGCTCTGCAACAGTCAAGCATTGAAAATAAGTTAGGGGTCAGCAACGGGTAAAATAAACCAGGGAACACTCAGTAAATCATCATGGCGTTGTGCATAACATTTGGCGACGTAGTTGCTAGCGCTGCGTCTTACAAGATAAGAAAAAGCGTCTGTAAGGAAATGACGACAATATAAGTAAGGGTAAATACACTTGTGGAAAATAGAAAATGTTTGCTTAGCGACCATGAAAAAGGCTATTGTCTGTGGATAAAAGGATAAGTGAAATGTGGTGCCTAAGGGAAATACAGGAGGGCTTAGCAACATCAGTCGCCATCATCCAGGGGCGGTAAGTCTTCATCATCTAACAAGTCGGTTTCCTCCAATTCTCTGAGCTTGGCGGTGTCAATGTCTAGCGCCTCGAGCGGTAACGGGATATGTTCTCTTGCAAGGTATGGCAACAATCGGAAGGCTGCCACCGGGCAGTGAAGTACAGACCCATCTAATTCACAAAGGACATAAGCACCCCCTCGATTCCGTGAAACGACTACCAAAGGGCCCAGGTAGCATGGGCGCATTTTCTTGTTGAAGGTCACTTCAATCTTGGAGTTTCTCATCAGTACTAGTGATCCTCGCTTGAAGTTGTAGTCCTTGATGGTGGCACTATGGTCAGTTTCAAACCTAAGCGCTGCTTGGCATCAGGCGCTAAAGACGGCTTCGTGTAAGCGTGCCAAGTCATTGCTGCATCGCTGAAGATCAATGGCCCGTCTGACGACCAAGTTGGTAATAGACAAGAGGGAATTGGAAGCAGGCTGTAAGTATGTGGCCTCCACAATGTCAGCTGGCAGTAAAGAGTGGGTGCCCGTGGCAGCATAGTAAGGTGAGCATCCCATGCGCTTACATATGGTTACCCTACCAGAAGACAGAATAAGCAGCCTCACTCCAGCGCATCTTGTCACCATCCACTGCTTTGAAGAGGGCCTGGTGCACATCAAAATGGGGTTGCTCCACAAGTCCATTAGCACATTTGTTGTAACCGGAGATTTGTATATGATGGATATTGTACTTTTTAGCGAGGTAGGCTAGCGCTTTGATGATGGGCGCTCCATTGTCGGTCACTATCTCTCTTAGCGCGCCCCAGCGACAGATGACATCCTCAAACAGCCACTTAGCTACAGCGTCTGTATTTTCCCTTTGGAGCATTCTGAACTCGGGCCAGTGAACCAATGAGCATCTTCCTTGTATGATATATTTGTAGCGCCCTGACTTGGGCATGTGCATGGTGTCAATATAGATTTTGCTGAATAGGGGCACTGGCGTGGCGACCATGGGTGGTATGAGAATTTGGCGTGTCTGTTGGATTTGGCAGAGGTGACAGGTCTTGACGTACCACTGGACATCAGCTCAGACGTGGGGCCACCAGAAGCACTCAGTGAGGATAGCCCGGGTGGCATAGAGTCCTCTGTGACCCAGGTCATCATGCATGGCCCGCAAGATCTTGATCCAGTTGCTAGGTTTAACCACAAGCTTATGAGCGCCATCCTTGTTTTGTCGCCAAAGTCGGTTGTTGCTAAGGAAAAAGTTGGTGGCGTAGCATATGAAGGTCGCGTAATCATTGTCGCTAAAGTTAATAGGTCGCTTAAGAGTGTCCAACCAAAACCTAACCAACTCCAGCCTGACATCTTCTTTGACTGCCTTGGCGCTTCGAGGTATGGTGTCATATCCAAGGTTTTCACTGCTTTCTCTGAGGGGTCTGGGGTCTTGGACTATATGTGGGGACAAGGGTGGGCGGGAGTCGGTAACTTATTGATGGATGATGTATAAAAAGTAAGAGGCGCTAGGAATGGTTTGGGTTGGTAAGGAGCAATGGGATGTAGGAGGGCGCTAGCAGGTTGGTTGCTACAGAGCAAAGGGATAGGAAGTTGTATGAGGTGCATGAATCCATGGAGTTGGTCGACCCAATCAGCAAAGTTTTCATCATCGCTAACGTCTGGGTTGGGGTCGCCAGGCTGGCAGAGTCAGCGAGAGAGTCCATCGGGTCCATGGAAAGTTCCTTTGACATGCATGAGCTCAAAATGGAACATCAAGATAGCGACCACCCAGCGGTTCATGCTGGCAGAGGGCTGTATGTCAGGATTTTGTAACATACCCTTGATATACCTAGCGTCCACTTCCACTATTAAGTTTTGCACGCCAATGAGGTACATCCTTAGCGCTTGGAATGCCTTGAAGAGCCCGTAGAGTTCCAATTTTGGCTGACTGTAGCGCGCTTCCCTGTCATTTAGCGTGATTGATCCAAATCAATTGTAGCGCCTTTGTTTTCTGTTGTTGCTAGCGCACTGACAAAGGAAGAAGCCTACAGCAAGGAAAGATGTGTCCACCGCCAGGATGACTGGGTCTGGCGAC